>VYZQ01049473.1:2919-24999 GCA_013400655.1 Mystacornis crossleyi | reverse complement strand
TGCTGGATTAATAGTTTCAGATGTTACCTTCTTTTGAGGTCATAGTCAGCACTGGGTGCGTCACATCAGACAATGCTCATTCACAGGATAGCAAATTTTTTCACTTTGTTTTCCTGAGCCAGATTTAATTCAATTCTTTGAGACACTGCCTGGTTGTTTTTTCTGCACTGGAGTTTACTCACACAGAAAACTGAATGGTAGAGAATGTCAGCTGGACAAAATGATCATCTAGTTAAGCTCTCTGCCTTCAGCTTGGATCAGCTCCTTCAGTGTCATCATTCCCACATGGTTATTCAACCGTCAATCTTTAAAGCCCTTGCTAAGGGGAACTCCATCACATTCCTAGGCTGTCTCTCATGGTACTTAAATATCTATTCAAATACTTGGCTGAATTTCTGGCATAGTACCCTTTCTTAAGACCGAAAGCTTTTGCCTTCAGATGACAACTTTTATCATTAATTAGATTTGGATTGTATTTTATTATCATTAATAGTATTTGGATTATTTTTTTAGATTATCTACCAGCAGAAAAGCAAATGGAATATACTGCTAGATAAAATTGTCAGCAGATTAAATCCTTAAATAGGGGAGAGCTAAAGATGGTCAGCATCTGGCATGATCTGGCAAGGCAAAAATAAATGAAAAAGAGCATTAGAATTTCATTCAAGGGGTTAGCTGGCACAAATTAATGAACCTGAAGGTAAAACAACAAAAGTTAGTCTTCCCTCTGCCACTATAAATCAACCAAATGAAATTCCCTTAGAGGGACACACAGGTAAAGGATAAAAGAAGATCCTGTATTTTCTCTAAAGTATTATTGCTTGTTAAATAATTTTACACAATGTAACACTTCTTGATAATTTATGTTGACAACAAACAATGAAAATATCTGTAGCAGGCCATAAGTAGGAAAATTAATTTTCTGTTGCAAGTAGAATTTTCTGCTGAATTATGACAAAGGAAAAATTCCTGCAGTGTAATGAGATGCCTAAATGTCTGAATAACCGAGTAGATGTTTCTTCCTTAAGTGACTCCGTTGATGCTATGGTATTTAATGTTTGGGGTCAACATTACACCTCACATAAAGACTCTCAATCCACTGAAATTTTACCAGTTTATCTTTCCAGCTTGCTCATTTGCTACATTGTTCTACATTGTGCTGCATTGTTCTACATTGTTCTACATTGTTCTTTATTCCTGCAATCAGTCATTAATATTGAGCTTAACCTTTAGCAGAAAGAAAAAAATAACATGAAAAGCCATAGCCAAGGCTGGTCAATCAAGATTACTCAAGTTATATTAGTATGAAGCACCCATTCAGCTGAATCCCTCAACAGAGTCCTAATTATAAGCACAGAGACCTCACTCTTTCATTCATATGAACGAGCACTGCTGATGAGTCTGGTCATCTGGAATCTGTGAGGTCGCTGAGCTGTAGGCATGTCCTCAAACAGCTCCTGAATCATGGTCAAAAGGCATCGCAAGGCAGTGCTAAACAAAACCACTGATCTTCAAAAGGCTAATAGCATTGCTAAACAAAGGTGATATTGTTAACAAAAACAATATTGTCAGGAAAAAAAAAAAAAAACAACTTTTAACCAAAAACGTAATTTCCCTAGCTCTGTTAATTACAAAGATCCTCAAGGGAGAAGTTCATGGCTCACTACCTTAACAAGTAAAAATTGGAAGTGTTAACCAAATTGCAGGACACAATCATTATTTGGAGGAAAACATTTGAGAGAAAAAGAGGAAAAAGGATGAGTTTTCATTTCACATGTGAGGCAAGACCAGATAAAAGCAGGCCATGATACTGTAAAAAGTCCTATTTCCTGCTCAAAGTAGGATGAATTCTTAAGAATCAGAAGGGAAAAGCCTGGGTGTGTTTCATATGTTCATAGTTTTTGCATCAATAGCCCTTCATTCATTACTCGTTATTCATTCCTCTGCTTTCACTCACCAAAAATTTGGAAACTCTTGAAAAGAGAAGATGGAGACAATTTTTTCACATGAATGTATTTTGTCCTTGTCAAAATGTCATGCAGTAATCCAGAGCATTTTCTTCGTGCAGTAATCCAGAGCATTTTCTTCTCTCATTTAAACAGTCTTTTTTTAACTGATCTTATTTTCTGCCCAGAAGCTACAAACAGCAGAAATCACTTTTTGGGTGGGAAGACATATTTTTTGAGACTGACCCTTGAAGAGGGTCTTTTTGAATGGTCCAGTTGATGGCAGCAGACCTGTTGTGTGGGTAATCCCTCCTCATGGGATCAAGTCTTTGTCAGGACTCTGAAATCTGGTGCATGACAACTTCTCATCCAGGGGAAAGGAAGAACTTGCCTTTTGCTGTTACAGGGAAGTCAGAGACACAGATCATAACTCCCAGTCTCAACATACAGGAACATCTTTGAATATGAACCATGCTTGGACCAGAAAATGACAAAACATCATTATTATTATCAAGGAGCTGAAGAAAAGGCCAAATGAAAAAGTCAAGTCCCTCTAGAAATTAAGAATTCTTTTCATTTCTACAGACACAGGAATCATAGTAGAGTTTGTACCATGCTTGCATGCTGCCTGCCACGATAAGGCTCAGATATAATAATAATAGAGAGGTATATTAACCTTATTGACATAGCCTGTAACAACCAAGTAATTGCTTATTGTCCTTGTTTTGTGATAATTTCACCCAGGAATCATGTTTGTGAGTGTGACACAATGTGCTTTTCCTCCCATCACTCTTCTAAGTGCTTTCTTAACAACTGCATATGTAAATGATAACTCACTCTTAAAGTACATTTTGGCTGTAGTGTGGAAATTATGCTTTCACAAAGGCAATTGGATTTTAGGAGAAATAAATAAAAACTTTTAATCAGAAGTTTTATGGACAATTTTGGTTAAGTGGAATATAGTCATGTTGTATATAATTAGACCCTGACTAGGACATGGCAGCTGGCACTCTCCTGCTCACAAAAGGTTTTGTGGGATCTTTTATAGTTATGATTAAATGGTTAAAATTAGAAGAGGTCTTTCATCCTGTATGTATTGTTGTGGATTAACCTCAGCTGGCAACTCATCCACCAGTCGCTCACTCACCCCCCCAGTGGGATGGAGAAGAGAATCAGAAGGATAAAAGCGAGAAAATTTGTGGGTTGAGATAAAGACAGTTAAATAAGTAAAGCAAAAGCCACACATGCCAGCAAAGCCGAACAAGGAATTCTTTCAGCGCTTGCTGTGGACAGGTAGTGTTCAGCCACCCCCAGGAAAGCTGGGCTCTATCACCCATAACAGTGACTTGAAAAGCAAATGTTATCACTTTAAATGTACCCCCACCCCCATCCTTCTTCTCCTCAGCTTTTTATGCTGATCATGACACCATAGGGTGTGGGATGTCCCTTGGGTCAGCTGGGGTCAGCTGTCCTGGCTGTGTCCCCTCCCAACTCTTTGTGTACCCTCAACCTCCTCACTGGTGGGGTGAGGAGCAGAAAAGGCCTTGACTCTGTGTGAGCCCTGCTCAGTAGTAACAAAACATCCCTGTATTACCACACCATTTCCAGCACAAATCCAAAACACAGCCCCATACAGCTACTATGAAGAAAATTAACTCTGCCTCAGCCCAAACCAGCACATGCATGAACATAGCTACATTTGAGAAAGACTTTCAATCAGCGAGTTAAAGGGATAGAAAGATCAGCTCCTGGAACTAGAACAAAGCATGAATCCATGTTGAAGTAATGCACAGTTTTATTTACTGTTTTACGTTGGGGTCAAATAACCAACCTAACAATATCCAAGGGTATTAGGCTGGAATTTGCCCTTCCAATAACAAGTCTGGAAGCAAAGGAGACACACAGCCTTCTTGGCTTGTTGCTATTTCTGGAGGCAAAATGAGGGGCAACAACCTGCATTATATCTCTTCTAAGAACCATGAAATCACATAATATTGTCACTCTTTTAAAAATAACATTTTTTCCATAAGTTTTGGTATGTTCCCAGCATGAGGAGACCTGCTTGGTGAAGCACTTGCTTGACAAGGCAATCCCAAGGAATTCAAATACTTGTGCTCTGTTGAAAAATGCTATAAGAAAATGTGTTTATCAGCAGTGCCACTCTGTGCAGCAGTACATCCCTCAGAAATCCCAGTTCACATCAGTTCCATAGAGCCCCTAATTCATCTATAGCTAATGGGTAACATTTAGTGCTGGTCACAGAATTAAGTCACTGGATACTGATCTCAAATTTGGTTCACCATAACACATAAGGGCTGACCTGTCAGAGCAGTCACTCTGCAGGTACAAATTGAAGCACTACAGTGAAAGTACAATAGCAAAACTTTAAAGTGGTGTTATCAAAACTGGGGACTTTCTTACACATACATACTTTCATACATTCTTTTGCTGGGTTTTTTGTTTCAAATGGACCTGCAATTTCTCATCCAATATACCTGTGGTTAAAACCATAATATCTGATAACAACCAGATAATATAGAAAGCACTCTTGAAGGCAACATGGAGATGGCAGAGATCCCAAAGGAATAATTTCAAAGAGATGAATTTTGCTTATTTTAGAGGAAGGTATGGTCTCAAGAAGTCTAATTGCAAATTTATTTAATATTGAAAAGCCCACAGGTCAATACTTAAAGGAATAAGGGGAGTTAAATTTCTATTCAAGGAGATGCCAGCTGGAAAAACTGAAATGGTTGTATGCAAACGAAGATGTAGATATTTATGTCACAAGCCACTTCTGCCATGGTATCATAGATCATTCCAGCACAAGTTTGTTGCAATAAAGAGATTTTGACCTGATTAGTCATCTGGAAAATGCCAGAAAATTCAATGCCAAGATTCATAGTGTGATTCAAATGTAGTTTAAAAAGTGAATTGATATGATAAAGGAATAATATTCCATATATTAATTTCTTCTCTTTTTATGGAATAAGTTATCCAATTATTTCTCTTGTAATATTTGATCAGTCTGAGGCACATAGTGTAAAGAAAGTATATGCAAAGAGAGAAAAATGTACATGCATTTATTCAGCGTATCCTTTCATATCTACAGAATTTATTATTCATATTGCCCCATTCCTTTAACTGTGGTAGGTGATTTCCAAACACTGAGCTGAAGTGAGTCTTAAGAGCAAGGGCACCAGCACATTACAAAGAAAAGCCTGTGAAGGGAGGCAAAGGGATATAGCATATAATATAAACCAAGAACTGGAAAATGATTATTCATTCTATTAAACTCTACACTGTACGTCATTATTAGAGATGCCTATTGACACTGATATCCCCCCTGCTTGTGTTCAGACCTAAGGGACAGGAAGGCAGACTAAGGATGTTATCCAAAGGACCCAGAGAGTTCAGACTTGTGGGGTGATCTTTAGAACATCCTGAAAACAGCTACAGAGAGAACTGAGAATAAGATACTTATTTTTTGTCTGAGTGTTGTTGTTGTCTCCAAATCTTTATCATCTTCCTTTTAAACTCTGCTTCATTTTATCATTGTATTGAAACAAGTTTGTTATATTGAAGAGGGCCTACACTCAATTTATCTCATCCTCTTTATATGTGCTTGATTGTAACTAATTGTCTCATTCTCAGTCCTATTGAAGGCTAATAAGAAGAGAATCTCAAACCGTGTCACCTCCAAAAAGCAAAGCTTTAAATCTGAAATGTAGTTTTACAGCTCAGATTCCTAATAATTGCACAGTAAAATGTATGCTGCCATTTCCCTGTTGTTGGATAAATTCAATGGACCTGAAAGTCACCATAGCTATTCACAGCATACCTGCCTAGTGGCATAAAATTACACAAAAATACCTTATGTAATGGATACACAGCATGGAATAAATTACAAGAAAAAGCTAGGAAAAGTCTAGTAAGTTTATTTTTTTAAATCTAGTTTTCAAGGAATTTCTCTTCCGATTTTGTTTCTAAAGATAAGTACCTCCACTTACCAGTAGGCTTTTCGTAATCCTTATTCCACTTTGTCCCTATAATGGCTGGTGGCCTTGCCTGCATTCAAAGGCCTTTCCCCAGCTGGAAATATTTTCTAAAATAGGAAAAATAAGTTGTTTGAATTTTAGCTGGTTACCTTAGAAGGGGAGGGAAGAGGAGGAGAGTAAAAGAAGAAAGGAAAAAAGAAAGAGAAAAAATCTTAATATTTTACCCATACTGAAATAATTTGGTAATTCTAAAAAGCCAGTATTTTTAACATGCTCTCTCTGCCTCAAAAGCACTGTAAGTAGTAGCTTGCCTTGAAGCATAAATGTTGGGCTAGAAGCCAAAGAACCAGCTCAAAAAACAGAAGGTCTGTCAATGCTCAAAGAAAAATCCCAGCCCTTTACTGAACTGATAAAACGCCATCCCTTTTCTTTTCCACCACCTCTGTTGAAATTCCTTTTCTATGCCACCACCTCTGTGGAAATTCCTTTTCTATGCCACCATCTTCCAATTGAGCCTGGCTATTCTTCTCAACCACTGAACTCCAATGCGGTTTGTCTGTCTTTCTCTCCCTCCCCTCCTCAGCGTGTGATCTCAGCCACCTTTGTGTCTCCCATTATCAGCCCCAGCAGAATCTCTGCTGTGCTTTGACTGGCAGCACAATCAGAGCTTGTTCTCTCTGGGATGCACAGTGTGCTCTGGGAGTGGACCCCCCTTGCATGAGGAATTAGAGCTCTGCAACATCAAAGGGGTGCAGGAATAGCTGGCAGAACCCATGGACCCCATGACAGGCATCTACAATAACTGCTCACCACCCAGTTGCCTTTCAAGGTTTTAGGAAAAGCAAGGAGGGATAATGAGAGTTTGCTGAAGACCCAGACAAAAGAAGGAAGAAAATGGCATGTGCTGTTGCTGAAAGGAAGCATCAGAGCACTAGGGGAACTGAGAATGAGGGTGGAGTTTGCAATGCAGAAGTTTGAAAATGCTCCAGATTACAGGGAGCCCTTAACAACAGAGCTCAGAGCAGACACGGTCACCGTGAAGTGCTTTGACTGGATCTCCTTTTGTATTTTTGCACATCTCACTTGAGGCTAACTGAGGTGTTTAGGAGGGTCTCCATTTCTAAAACACTCTATATCTTTCTGATTACAAATTCTCAGTATACACCCCTAATGTTAAGCAGAGCGTGACGCCTCTCTGATAGAAAGGTTAAGGTTTGAAAGCCTGTGTAGATTGTCTTACAGGGAGGTCTACTGATCTATTGGTCTGTTTCTGATCAAATTTGAGAATTGTCCTCACCCAGATCAAACTGATAAGTCACTCTTTCCTCATTCATAACATATTTTGATTGCAATAGTCTCTGTTGTGCTAGGCTCTTCTCAGAAGTGGTCTTTGTATCTTCTGGGCTTGTTTCTAAGAATGGGCAATAGGTACATGATGAGAGGTGCAAAAGGGAAGAAAATCAGGAGCAGGAGAGGCAGGGCTGGTGTTTGGTGATGGTAACTGTCCACAGCCCACAGTTTTCAAGGATGTTCTGAACAAAGTGTAGGCACAGACAGGCCTTAGAAGAACTTCCCAGATGGTGCTGGACAGCTTCTGAGGTCAACTGAAGCTGTGCGTTTGTAGTACAAACAGGGCGCACAGCACATACTGTAAATACAGGTAGCGGATTTAGGTCAGTGTCTCACTATCAGTGCAAATATTCCTTTTTATTCCATTTTACTTTTAGTTGTAGCAATAAACGTCATTATATTCTTTAAAGTTTGGTGCCTGCTTTGTATTCCTCCCTGTTCTTATCTCACAGAAAGGGGAAAAAGCGAATCAAACCACTACACACAGGCAATGCATAAGCCTGGAGGTCTGGCTTAAAAGTGAGGATAAGAAAGCTCTAAGTTTCCCACTTCCATACTTTCCCTTGATCTGTGTTGCAGGTGTGACACAGCTGCTTTAATAACAGCTCCTGCATCACCATAAAATTCTAACTCAGCACACTAACGACAGTAAAAATTGGATTAGGGTTATTTTGACACGTAGTGCTAGATGTTTTAGTCATCAGAATACTGCCACAGGTGAGGTAGAAACCTTTCAGAATTGGTGGAAATAAACTCAGTAGGGACTGAACCAATCAAACTATTTGTGTGAGTTTGTGTGAGCAGGAAAACTGTAGACAGAACAGGTTTGCACATGTCTGTGAAGCAAATGAAGAAGCAACATATAAAACTTCACAGAACCCTCAAAGAAATTTAAAAAATCCCTTCTCATGAAAACAAGCAAAATAAACAAAACAAAACAAACACCACCAAACAAAAACAAACCCAAAAACCATACAAACAAAAAACAACAAAACCCCCCAGCATTTTTAGGAAACTAAAGTTTCTATGCAGGAGAAATCAAACAAAAGGTAAAAGAACTGCCATTATGCAGCTTATGGAAAAAGTGAACTTCTATGCTATTTTTATTAAGGTGATTTCACCCCACCCAATAATTAGGGAATATCATAGTATGCAGCTGAAAGAATTTTGTTAAGACACTTATTGGCAATAAACAGGGATGCTTCTTTCCCTCTGTAGTGGTTTTGTTCACATTTCTTACCTTCTGTGAGATAAGAATTAGGAGGAATGCAAAGCAGGCTCCAAACTTTAAAGAATATAAAGAAGTTTATTAACAGAACTAAAAGAAAAAGGAATAGTAAGGATCAGAATAAACCTTCAGAACACTTCTCTTCCCCCCATCCTCCTCCCTCCTCCCACTTACAACACAAAGACACAAACTTGGGATTATTTCAGTCAGTTTACCACCTCTATAATAGTCTTTCATCAGTTCATTTAGGGAGAGGAGTCTCTCTTGCCTTGTTATAGCGATTTCTCCACAAGAAACTGTTTTCTTATGGCTTCAATGTTACAGCAAAACAGCTGCCCGTGGTGGTTTTCTGCTGGCATATGAAAGTCCCTTTCCTTGATTTACAGCTTTACCCACAACTGTTTNAGAGCCGCGGGCCATGGCCCAGCCCCCGCCGGGCCAAGCGGGAACCCCAGATACCTGTCCAAGGGCCGGAAGCAAGAGAGTGATTCCCAGGCTTGTTCGTATTTAAATGTGTTTTTTGCAGAGGCGTGTCCAGCTTCTTAAGTGGCTGTTGATAGAGAGTTGTCAATATTCAAATTAGACAATTGATTAGTTCTATCAGGTCTGGAGGAGGTTACAACAGCCCGTTGCAAAAGCATCACTTCCGTGGCTGGTGAAATCTTTTTTTTCTTAACTAAAACCCCAAGCTGTGCTAACCCATGACACCCTTACAAGAAAGGAAAGAGAAAAAAATGTACTCTGCTTCACTCACCTTCCTCTTAGGAAAGAAGAAACTCTTAACAAATATTTAATAATATCAATTTATTGTAATCATTCTCACCAAATTAGGTAATGCTAGGGAAGATTTTGCTCATAAACAACTCAAGATGCCTCCAAGATCAGAGTTTGCAAGATTTATATGGGAAAAAAAAATTATATTTACCTCATCTAATCTTGTAATTTTCAGTAAAAACATCAAGACCTTTGTAAAAGAGATTTTAATCCAAATTAGTCATGGCAGACTATCTTCATAATCAGTGGTCACTCTCAGAGAGAAATTCATATAATGGCTGTTCTAGGAATAGGTGAATTTTAGGACAAGATGACCCAAGATGAGTCAGCATCTCACCTACATCTAAAGAAGGAGGCCTCAAATAACTAAACCTCCTGCATCTACATGACAGACATTATCCTGAACAAACAGATGTCATCCAGAAAGTCTACAGATTATGGATTAGGTGAAATTACTGGAATTGTGTCACATCCAACCATTGTGAGCTGATGCATCTTGGACTTCTTGGTCTACTCAGACAAAACCATTCAGTTTGAAGGAGAAGGCATCTAGATTAGAGCTGAACCCTTCAGTCCATCCATGCACCACCTTTTACTTACGGCTTGAAAAGACCACAGCAATGCCATCTACAGGCATTACCTAATATCCACATCATGGATGTGTTCTGTTAGAGCTGCACAGATGAGCAATTAGGTCAAAATACTTTTTTCCCTTGCTTCTGCATGATAATGTTCAAATTTTATGGTGGTAATAACCAGTGGAATTTCAGTGCCCTTGTCTTCTGGGTAACAAATTCAAGAAAGGAGAGAGTGGCAAAGATACAGGGGTAGACATTGCTAAAGCATTTATAAACACAGATCATTTTATGGTCTACATAACTGTTTTTCCTACAACATCTCATACTCTTCAGAGTCAGACTGGCCAAAGAATTCACAACAAAATACAAAGTAAGAACCAGATTTTTAAAAGAAATCCACGAACTGCATAGACTCCCTTTTAAGGAGGGATAGTCATAATGCACCATTATCTCAGGAGGCAGAGGCACCCTTCTGAAAAATTATTGTAGATGCTGTAAAACTTGAAACTTGGCCAAAAGTAGTGAGGTTCACGACTTCTGCTTCACACGAAAGAATTTAGTGACATTAAGCAAGATGACTCATGGACTCAGAAGAAAGAATATCACCTCCTGAAACACCAACACCACTGCGATTGTCCTTGGAGGTCTTCCCATCCAGGCAGTGATCCCAAATAACCCTGCTCCTTTTATGCAATGTGGCATCCAGGGCTCAGGATGATAGACTGCAGGCCATATGCTAGATCTTTGAGTTTGCTAAAAATAGGACATTTTTCTATCCTGCTGGGGACAAGTCTGTATAAATGTGACCAGAAACCTGGCACAAATCCATAAGGCTGAGATGAACAACTGAGGTCCTTCCTTCAGGCTTGTCAGGCAGCAGCCTAATCAAAATCCTCTAAGGATAGGACGGGGGTTGGACCTGCTAGCTACGTTTATTTTCTTTCAAAGGTGCCCTTTTACTCTTTGACTGCTGTTTCTTTTTAGGGTAATATACACATTTCAACCATTATTTTCTCTGCACCCTCCTTCCCTTTCTCTACTGGACGCTGCCAGCATTAGATATCGAGCCTAAAAGATTTCAAAAGGTTAGAAAATGCTGGCAGACTACCTGTGTATACAGCTGCTTCCTCCTTCCTTTGCATTAGCACCTATCTAATGTTTAATAATAGCATAGAGCTGTATCTGAAATTCACTTGGAAGATATCAGAAAAACACCAATTATTTTTGAGGGACATAATCTTCCTTTTGCTGACACTCCCTAAAAGACCCATCCTGCTGAGATTCCTGGAGGGTCCTCAGACAAGCACTGCCATGCTGAGCTCTATTTCCTGAGCACTGTTATTACCAGTCTGTCTGCTATCTGGCCAGATTCCTACATAGCTGATGTCCCTGTCTCTGTACTTTGGAACATGCTATGGGAAGGCTGTAAAACAGCCCGTGAGTGGATCATAGGTCTTGATGCTGCTCCCTGCTCACGCAAGCAAGGCCAGCTTCATCAGCTGCTCCCTCACAGTAATAAGAAGTGGTGCTGCTGCATGGAAAGCAAACTGTCCATCAACATGTTCATGACCAAGGGGGTGACTCACTTTTCCAGGTTTAAGATGCTCCTCTTCCCACACTGTTGTCAGATCCTTGTCCTGCTCTCCGTCCAGGTTTCCACTGGCCTGATTAGATGTCAGTTACACAAACAGCTCATTGGCATCCAGCACAGAGGTGGGGGTACCAAACTTTTCAGGGAAGGGAGGAGGACTTGGCAGGAGCACCAAACTGGATCAGCTGCAATCAGAAGAAAAATTTGCTTCATCAGTTACTGATCTTCTTTAGGATGCAGCTCATACACCCACGACCACCACAGTGCTCACTTGCCCTTGCTGGGGCTGTTCAGCCTAGAAAAGAGAAGGCTCCAGGAGGCTGTATAGCACTTTCCAATACCTAAAGGAACTCTAAGAGGACTGGACTTTTCATAAGGGCATGGAGTGGATAGGACAAGGGAGAATGGTTTTAAGGTGAAGGAGAATAGGTTTAGATTAGATCTTAGGAATAAATTCTTTACTGTAAGGGTGAACAGGTTTCCCAGAGAAGCTGTTGCTGCCCCACACCTGCAATTGTTCAAGGCTAGGTTGGCCAGGGCTCTGAGAAACCCGGTCTAATGGAAGGTGTCCTTGCCCATGGCAGGGGGCTGAAACTAGATGATCTTTAATGTTCCTGCCAACAACAGCCACTCTATGATTCTATGATTCTTTAAGATTCTTCATCATCTCGGTTGTGCCAAATGTCACATCAACGCTTTGTGAGGCCATGATTGAAATGAGGTCATAGCAAGGAGAAAGAAGAGAAAGCAGGAGTGGGGTTTTTTCTTTTTTTTTTTCCTTTTAACCTTTAATTTTTTTTCCTCTGAAATCACTTTGATAATTCAAATTAAAAAACCCTCATGACTGCTGCAGAAACAGACCTTTGTTTTCCATCTTGAAAAAAGATCTAACCTAAAAACCCCTGCAGATACACAAGATTAATTTTCACTACTTTGTTTCATACTATTTATAAGCAGCTCTTGCTGAGTTTTAGATTTTGTGGCTCAGATTGCTGGCTGTAAATGCTTTCTGTCCACTCCTGAAGCCTGATTGATGAGCGCTACTAGCCAAATAGCAGCCTGCATCAGCAGGCCCAGGCTTGCAGGCTGGAACATGACTCGCAACACTTGTTTTGAATTCCTGTTTTTATACAGGAGCACACTTCAGAAAAGGCCTTGGTGCATAAGCAGAGTCAGCATGAAACCTTCAGCTTGATTCCCTGTGCCCATATTTTGCAAACCTCAGGCAGATACCAAATGAGACCAGGCAAGGAATACTGAGGACAGTGGCATTGTCTAGAAGAGACGGTCAAGCTGAAATCCAGTGGAGCAGTGGGGAGAGTGGCAGAATTCAGGCACATAGTATATACACAAAGCTTGTAATGGTCTTTCTGCTCAAGGCATGATGCTCACACATCAGCTTGTGCACTGGAAGGAGTGGGTGTCAACTGAGTGAGTTGTGCTCTGGGTGTGAAACTTGAGCATTCCTAATATGTCTGCAAGTATGTTCAGACCTGGAAGAATCTTTCTCCCAGTTCTGCTCAGAATAGCTAATTTTGTAAGCAGACATCCCAGATTAAAAGACAAGGTAGTTCAGCAAAAAATCTATATGTGCCCTCTCTCTGTCTCTGCCCCCAACCTGGCATGAATCTCAGAAATTAATAAACTGAACAGGAGTTCCCAGCAGTAACTGGAAATACCAGGTGTTTTGCAAAGAGGTGTTAATTTGTACGCAGCATAAAGAAATCTGTCAATATATTGAGTGGCCTTGAGTTAAAATTTTTATACCACAGTCTAATCTATTTCCTCTGAAACAGGGCATTAAACTTGGAAAGAATGGGAGGCAACAAAAATTACTGAACTAAAGTTTCAGCCTGAAAGAGTGGTAAATGGAAAGAGCTGCTATGCTTAAAGCACCTGGCTCAAATGTCACGCTTGCCCTCCTTTAGCATCTAGCTCTGATTTATGCAGATGCTTAAAATGTCCCTTCCTCCTTGTCATAATCATCACAGTGTCTGAGTACTCCCAAGTGCCTTATTCTATGGCAGTTTTTCCCCCTTTGTAGGTGGGAACAGAGACAGTAAGATTCAGTCAAGATTCCAGGGACAAAGGCAAGGACTGCCCAAATGCTCACTGCATACTGGAATAAAGCAGCTCTTCCCTGAAGTGGGTACTTAAGAAGCCTCCAAGGACTCCAGTATGCAATTGTAATGGAGCATTAGTTACAGCTTAACTCTAATAGAAAACGGTTTTAAAGATTCACTGGATTATTTTTTAAGACTGCCTTGCCTCAATGCCCCTGATCTTCAGTGATATTTATAAAACTTATTCCCACTGGTTTCAGTGGGAGGTATTCATCTAAATAAAGCCAAACTGCTGAGCTCTTGAGCAGTGTCCTATGCCTGTGTCTCATGTCTAGGAAGATGGACACGTTTGTCTCTAATAGGACTCAGGACAAAGATGTTATGCTTAATCAAAAATCAAGCTTTACTTTCAGACTGATTTTTGGAGTTTTTTCTCTGTGCCCTGCAGTACACTTCCTCTTCTGTGAGAGCATAAATCAGTTTCAGACCCAGCAGGCAGCATCTTCACTTAAGTGATAGCAGCAACACAAGTGAGAAGGCGAAAGGAAGGCCAAGTGGTTCAGCCTTAAGTAGCATCATCCAAGCCAGCAGAAACAGCAGGTTTCAGGTAACAGCATGTCACATGCCTCACAAAGTACTTTGTATGGTTTCAGCACACAGAGTCCATACTTGTGCCAGTAAATCAAAGACCAGCATTTCTGACAACAGGCTGTTCTCAGGGACACAATGCAGGGTATGTCACCTTCCCTGTGTACGCACATTTTTGTGGAGGATTGTGCATCTGTTCCTCACCTTGTGGGAATTGCTTAGCCAGGATCAAGGTTATGATGCCTTTTGGGGTGGGAATTCCCTACATATTTCACAGAGAAACCTGTATGAGTCTAGCCAGCAAGACTGAACTGTGTACCTCTTATGTTAGCCACCTTCAATCCGTGTTGAGGCATTATTTAATTAGCAGTTGTCAAAACAAAATTCCAAACCCAAAAATGCTGAGTGCTCCTAACACTACCTGGGCTTATAGTTGTGTTAGATACCCAGGTGTTTATTACAGAGAAGCTTATGTGTTTCTCTCCCTTTATCCATCTGTGGAGAACTGTGGGGCAGACCTAGTGCATGCTTGCAAAGTCAGTTGAAACACTATTATTAATTACGGCAATTATTCCTAAATTCCTTTTACAGCAACATGTTGATGCTGAAGCTCATGAGAGAAAGCACTTCTGCTGCCTGAGGAACCAGAGGACAGGTGGGAACTGCTCCATTTGCACAGATGGCTCTATGAATGCTGATGCATGGCTGCTTTAGTTACAATCCTTTTAAAAACTTTGATTATACACATAAGGAAATCAAACCATGGCATACTATTCCCATTGGTAGGCAATGAAAAAGGACTGGCTAGGAACCAGGGCAGACCTTATAACCTGGATATACACAGTGCCCACATCTCATCTTCATATTGGGGTAGGACTTGGGTATGAACCAGACTTTTCTTCCTTACTGATTGTTTCCCACATCCTGATTTCAATGCACGGGTGCTATCCAACAGATCCTCAGTCTGAGTCCTTGAAGCCCAGAGCTTTGAGCATGCTGGGTGATGCATGCTCAGACCCACACACAGTCAATGAATTTAGGGTTTATTCATCAGCCACTTTTACTTCCTGTAAGATGGGACAGTCCGGGGCAGAAGGGACAAGGTATCCAGGCAGGAGCTAATTCCTGCTGTAACACCTCTGCATGAGGATCTTTGGTCTTCGCACTGGAGTAAGAGTTAAACCAGCTTACAGAGGCATATGGCTCTGATGCCAGCCAAGCTTTGCAAGAGGCACAGACATTGTATGCAGATGAGAAGGCTGAAGACACCAGGTACTTGTGACACTGGGTGAGGGAACCCAGACCAAGTGACACTCACATATCACCAGAGAACAGTGCTGCTCCTCACTGATGAGATGCAGGAGCCTTAGAGGAGGAGTAATTAAAAAAAAAAGGCAGTTTAGTGGTGGATTGTGCCTTTTAAATAAGGAAGGAAGGAAGGAAGGAAGGAAGGAAGGAAAGAAAGGAAGGAAGTCACTTGGTACAGTGATTCTCCCCTCTTCCATCTGCCACCCTTTTTTACCCACAGAGAGATGGGATTTCAGTGGCAGGGTGTGTGACAGCTCTTGGTCTTGCCCAGGTCAGGAGCACCCAGACTGGACTAAAGGCATGACACAGACTTCTTCCAGTGGTTTCAGCAGCCAGCAGGAACAAGCTCTTCACCAAGGGTAGTAAAAAGTTAAAAGGGAAAAAGATGCTCAAAACAAACAAACAAACAAACAAACAAACAAACAAACAAACAAACAAAATTATCAGGAGATATTCTGTGACAAAACTGCAAATATCTGCAGATGAAAATACTGTGGGAACGTGTTTATCTTCTTTGCATACTTCTACTGGTCACTCACTGTTGTGGCATTTTTAATAAGATATTGCTGTGTTCTTTTCTCTATTGTTAAGACTGACTTTTTTTTTATATACTCAGGAAAGAGATCTTAAATTTGTTGAGGACAGACTTTTTTTTAAATGTTAGTTCAATGCTCTGCAGCAGTCAAAGAGGCAAGTGAAGCATTTAGAATTATTAGGGAAGACACAGGGAGAGTGTTCTCTCCTTGAGTCCCTGGATAAATTCACAGTGTGACATTTCCTGGATATGGCATGCAGCCCTGCACATCTTCAGACAGTAAAGATACAAAGAAGGGCAGAAGGGATGATTTTGTGGCTGAAATGTGGTGAAAGAAAGAAGTGGTAGAAATGAAATGGTAGAAAACCATGAATAGTATGGGAAAGGTTCAAACCTGGTTGTGTGGTAAAAGTATCTAGCAACAGATTTTAACCGATATTAGCATGACTCAAAATTCAGCTGCAGAACTTAACTGTTCCAATGATTTATGGAGGCCAAAACTGTAAAGGCATTTGGAGGGGAGAAGGGAAAGATCAGCAGCTGGTCAAGAGGCAATATCCATCCCTGGAAGGCTTCCAAACTGGTGAGGTATCACATATGTAAAATCTTCCTTATGGTCCTCTCAAATATATCTTAGTCTCCCCTTTCTGATATATGCTAACAAAACATCTTCATCGTTTCTCTTATACACCAACAGAGAGAAAAGCTGACCCTCTTAAACATTTCCCTCCAGCCCCTTTTTTTCCCCAGCTTTTGAGGAAATAATGTGTGTATGGGAAGGGGTGTCCATCTGAGCAGAGCCAGAATGCCACCTGGCAGACAGGTCCCTACAGCTTCACCTGGGGATGGTTCTTGAGGACTCAGGATGTAGCCATGTAACCTGTTGGCATCCCAGCAGAAAGGTTCATGCGTTCCCCTTTACTGATAGGTGTTTCTGCAGCTGATGGCCTCTCCAGCTCCCTACAGCTTCTATCTATCCAGTGCAAAATGGAAATGATGCTGTGCTTCACTTATTAACCAGAAACAGAGTGTGAAGGAAGAACTACAGACACTTAGTGCACAGCTTAAAATTCTGCACTCTAGCAACATCAGAGATCTGCAGAGACTCTACCTGCAATGCTGTATGCCCTCCCCATATCACAACCAAACAAAAAATACCTTGGCCTAAGAAACTACCTTACTGTGCCGGTTTGAGGCAAATTTGGAGGAAAATATCCTCTGATAGAAGGCGGGTTACAGCCACCCCCCCCCCACCAGGTTCGGGAAGAAATTCCTCGTAGGAAAGTGAAAAGAAAAAANTGATTATGGTATTTCCTCCAGCAGTGAGCAGACACATGGGAGAATCACAGAACCATTAGGATTGGAAGGCACCTCTGGGATCATTCAGTCCAATCCCCCTGCCATTGCAGGGTCACTAAGAGCAGGTGACAGGAATGCGTTCAGGTGGGTTTAGAATGTCTCCAGAGAGGGAGACTCCATGACCTCCCTGGGCAGCCAAATCAGTGCTCTGCCATCCTCAATGTAAAGAAGTCTGTCCTCCTGTTGAGGTGAAACTTCTTGTGTTTTAGTTTAAGGCCATTTCCCANACAACATCATAAAGGCACCCCAAGGCACTTTGTCCATTGCTTGCACCACCTGGAAACATCATGTATACAAGATATGTTCCCTTGCTATTAAAAGAGACATCTCAGACCTCTGGGACAGCAAGACCTCCCCACCTTGTCCATGATTATGGTATTTCCTCCAGCAGTGAGCAGACACATGGGAGAATCACAGAACCATTAGGATTGGAAGGCACCTCTGGGATCATTCAGTCCAATCCCCCTGCCATTGCAGGGTCACTAAGAGCAGGTGACAGGAATGCGTTCAGGTGGGTTTAGAATGTCTCCAGAGAGGGAGACTCCATGACCTCCCTGGGCAGCCAAATCAGTGCTCTGCCATCCTCAATGTAAAGAAGTCTGCCCTCCTGTTGAGGTGAAACTTCTTGTGTTTTAGTTTAAGGCCATTTCCCACTGTCCTGTTGCTGGGCACCACTGAAAAGAATCTGCCACCATCCTCTTGGCACCTGCTTTTGAGAAATTTATATGCATTAATGAGATCCCCTCTCCGTGTTCTCTTCTCTAGACTAAACAGACCCAGCTTCTGCAGTCTCTCTGCACAAGAGATGATGAACACTGTCTTTGTTAGTTAATACCCACTGTGCATTTTCCTGCCCAGGGTAGTCAGTGTTAGTGATGCTCAGTGTTGAATAGCTTTGATACATACAAGGGTGATGTGATTTTTGCATAGGATTTGTTATTATTCACCCCAAAGGCAGATTCCTCAAGTAGTGCCAGTTGGCAGGACAGTGAACTTCCATTATATTTAGCTGCAAGGATGTTTTTCTGGGCTACATGAGAGTTTGTGTACAAAAATTTATCAGTTTGGGGGTTAGGGGGCTGGTGGTGGTTCTCTCTTAAGGAAGATTGTGGTGCTAATAGCAGGTATCAGAAATATACTTAGATCTTATGGTTTCTTTTCACATCAGAAAGAGAGCAAATTAAGGGGATGGGGAGAGATAAATTTGTCCTAGCATTTATTTAGGCATCTTTCACTGACTTACAGTTCAACTACAGATAAAAAATTGACTATTTTTGAGACACCTCAACCAGCTGGCTCTTTTTTTCAAACTTCTTTTTCTTTTCCCTTCTACTTTAAGACTGTAATTTTCTTCAGGATTTTGATTTTGTTTTCTTTCCTCTGTACAGCAAATAAGACAGTTGTGGGCAATGACTAAGCAGTAAAGAGAATTTTGGCAGAAATCAAAGCTTTTCCATATATGTACAAACACCTGCATTCCTGGCGGTCTGCATCTGCTCCTTGCTTTTGTGACTTTTAATCCATATTCCCTTTACTAGTTGCTTGGGGCAACTAATTGAGAAAGAATTTCTGTGTACCCCATTTAATATCTGCTTCATCGTTTGCTCCCAGAGCATTTGGAAGCACCTGTTGCACTGGTGATACGAAAGCAATGAAATGTAAATTAATATTTATGCAAAACATTTATGTTGTTCAAAATGATATAGGCACCTTATCCAGAAATATTCATGCTGAAGGTTTATCATATGCCTACACAGGATTTTGATTTAGGAAGCCTTTAAATTCTCCATCAATGTCACACAGCAATCTGTGATTCATATTGGTCTCTATATTTCTTTCACAGGGTCATACAAAAATGTTGTAAGAAAGGGTTTACTTTAAGTAAGCGGTTGATTAATAAAATATCTCTCGTCACTACATCTGCCCAAGCAAGGGATATATTGTGGCCTTGATGCAAATGCTGTGATTCTGGGGACAGAATTTCTGTTACTGACATTTTTAGAATAAATTTGAAACTTAAAATTATTATTTATTCAAAAAAGTGTTACCTGCTTCTGATGGAGAGGATGATTTTGTAGAGAGTGTATTTTAAAGCAAAGCTAAAATCCAAGTATTAGACATGGAACTGTATATGGAATGCAAAGGTTTATAACGATTTCTAATATTTACAATATTACTTTCCTAAAATAATAATAATATAATCCAGGTACCAGTGAAGAGAAATAGTTTTGGGGTTTTTTCTCTCATACAGAAGCTTTCCAACGTTAATCTTTGGAAATAAATATTAACATTCTGTCTTTCTAGCTGAGGAATTTGTAACCCAGAATTACAGTCTTTAGAGCAGTTTCCTATTGATGGTGGTAAAACTATAGTCAAAGCTAAAGATTAATTTAAAAATCAGTCTAAAAGAGCCAGAAATTGGCAGGAAAAATTCAAGATCCAGTCTCTGCACTAATATCCATACTGGTAATGGTGGAAACAAATTATTTGTGTCAACCTAAAGCAATTTGGCAGCATGTTAGTCTTCCTCCTAAAAAGTAATATTTTTTTCTGCCACATTGTCAGTAATCTGGAATCCAAAGAATTTAAACCTTTCATTTCACAACAAAAGAGAACAATCTTCCACCTTTTTAAATGCCAAGATAACCCTCTGAACAGCAATGAACTGTAAGCAATGCAGCCAGGTTTGCCTCAGCCAGAAGCCAAATTGTCAGCCATTATTTGCTCCTAATCATCCCTTTGGAAACTGGATAGGCTAATTCCAATATCTTCAAAGGAAATACAATGAAAATATGTTACTATGCAACTTAAAAGACTTCTGAAGATGAATTGCCCTAATTAAGGATAAAAAAATAATGCAAATGTGAATTAATATCAGTGCAAAATATTTCCTTTACCAGTGTCACAGCATTCCCTGTCATTGCCATGGCTGGGACTGAGTCCTTGTGGCGTGCACGGATCAAGGTTATCCCTGTGCTGTTACCTGGAGGTGCCAGGTGGCCGTGGCATGTAGAGCAACCATTGCAGTGTCAGGGGACTTTTTATCATGTTGTTTGAAATGAAATGCAGCAAACACAATCTAAGTAGGCTGCAGGAGAGCAAAGAGAGCTGTGCTCCCATCCCTGTGCCAGGTGCAGTCAGTGCTCTGGAAAAGCACACATCCACTGGAGCGCCTGGGAATGGGGCCAGTCTCTGAGGACCTGTGACTGTCAGTTTTGCTGCTGGCAGTGTGGGCTTTAAATCATCACAGGCACATACCACTTTAGACTGCTGCAACCTACAGCTTCGAAGGGAGAAGAGCTTCCCAGTGCTCACCTGCAGAGTCTAGCAAAGATGGAAAGTGTCCCCTGCAACTCGCATTATTGAGGGCATGACGGAGATAAGAAACAAAGTCACAAGTGCCAGCTAACCCCTACAAGACATTTCAAATCCTGTGTGAAATTACTGGGTATGTACTAGAAATTTGGGGAGAACAGGAAAGCTCATTGTCACTTACAAGAGCTGCCTAATTAATGTTCACTCTCCTCTGTCAAATTTTATATTCTGTTGCTCAGTTATGTAAATTGGGCAGCATTTTACACTATGATTAATAGGTCCTTAAACAAGCAGATTTTACTGTTTGAGATAACACTGAGAGGAGCCATTCTTGGGGTTTTTCTTGTTTGGCAAGGGTTTGTTTTTTTCCCAACTAGCTATTTCTGCTCCAAATTATCTTTTCTTTCTTAGCTTCAAAAATGATTCTGACATTATTCAAGATGGTATCTCTTACTAAGTATGGATTGCATGGCTCTGCATTTCATTCAAAGTCATGTTTGATATTTATCACAATAATCTCTCATTATGAGTGGAAAACTTAACTTATTGCACACAGTATGAATGTGAGTAATTTGGGACTGGAAGTGTCTTGATTTCAGAAGAAGTAAGACAAGAAAAAAATTTTATTGATTTTTAGTTAGAACTTGACATTGCTGATGAAAACATTAGTATCTTTGAAAGGAGAACTAGAAACTTGTGTTTGAGAATTTAATGAGAGATCTCAAACAAAACTGATTATAATGGAAACACATATTTCAACATAAGCCTGACTATCAGAGGCTAAGACAGCATGAGTACTGGTCAGAGTAAAAACCTTATCGTAAACAGCGTAAGGGCTTTTTTTGCTTTAGGAACTGGATATGACTAGACAATGCTGGAATGCCTGAAGAAATAATTTCCCAGAGAAAAACAATTTAGTTTTGTGAAAACAAGTATTTTCTTTAAGCATGTATTTATTTCAGCTGATATGATGATATAGTAATCAAGACACTTATGTTACTTATATCCAACTGATATACAAGTAGTAAAGGTTTTCTCTTTGCCAGGAACAATTTTCCCAGGATATTATAACCAGCTTATACTGTACTACCAAGTAAAACATCACCTTCTATTTTCTTCTTCAAATCATCTTATGTTTCTTGAAACACCATGAAATCTTCTACTAAAATANGGTCTCTCTCTTCTTTCAAGTAGTTCAAAACACGTCTCGGCCAACCTCCCATTTGTCCCTGCTCCAGTTAAGTTCTCTCCCTAGATCAGCTCACTAGTGAAAGGTCCAGCATTGATCCAGGTCTTAGTCAAGGTCCCCAAGGTCTCCAAACTGCACCTGCTGTCCTTTCTCCCAGTTAACATGTGAATCAGTCAGAGGCTACAAGCAGACTGGACACCAGACTGGCTTTACTCCCATCCATTCATTCAGGCTCTTCTAGGGCACCCTTTATTGTGACAT
>VYZQ01049470.1:18483-32656 GCA_013400655.1 Mystacornis crossleyi | reverse complement strand
CACAGCATATATTGTAAATATGGGTTGTGTGTGTGTGTGTGTGTGTGTGTGTGTGTGTGTGTGTGTGTGTGTGTGTGTGTGTGTGTGTGTGTGTGTGTGTGTATGTGTGAGGGTGACCTGTATACAATACTGAATGGCCAGAACAAGATATATAGCTTGGGAAGTGATGTGTGTAACTGTTTACCATTAAACAGTGGAGAAATTACTGCAACAAATTCCCCCATAACTGTCCTATATGAAACTTCAACATGCCTTTCAACTTGTTTTACTTCTATATTTATCCAAGATGAACTCTCTACAATGAAATAAAATGGTGAGCAAAACTGTAGCCACAGTTCATTCAGAGGTGTTTCAAGTGGTAGTGCAGGTTATATCTCAACTAGATAGCAGGAAGAAGTTGGGAAATTACCCATTTATATTTGTTACAAACATTGAAATAGAGATTATTATTAAAGGAAGCCAGCAGGTACAAAATTCCTTGATTTCCTATGGCAATAAGGCACATTATATTTTCACTCTCTGTTTTAAACAACAGAAACCCTTATTTTTTCCTCCATTTTGATGTGCACAATCTTTTTCATGTCCTGCTTATGAGGCAGCAAAAACCCAGTCAAAATTATAATCCAGGTGACATTTTAAACAGAATCACGGGAAGGATTTGGTGTCTAAGACAGAAATAGAATTCTAAAACATACTGATTCACATCTAGGCTCTAGTAAATGTTTAGCTATGACTTATTTAATTTTCTCTGATTTCCATTTCATTATGCTCATAAGATAATGAACAGAGTGCATTTACAGAAGGACTAATGTACCAGTTCTATCTGCAATCTTTTATCCTCACACCTTTCAGGGTACACAGTAAGTCCTTAAAATAAAGCACTCCTTATCACTCCTTACTGGCAAGCAGCAGCTGAAGAAGATAAAAGATATCATCATGGCAGGAACAATAGTAAACAACTGCCACTCCCTCATAAGTTCTCTTGAGTCCAAGTTCCTATTTCCTTCCTTCCTCATAATGTGTAAGAAGTTCTCTAGAACGAACACGCACTGGCTGCAAAATTATCCTGACTGACTATTTGGAATTTTCTTTTATGAACCTGATTGCTGTTTTAATTGTTAGAAGCATATCTGAAGAACAGTTTATTTTGAATCCATCATCATTTCTTGTTCACCACAATGATAGTAGCAATGTAAATTGAGTCAGCTAATGCAAATTTAAAACTGGATATAATAATATTCTTTAGTTGTTGAGAATTTTGTGAACAAATACTCAAAACTTTCATGGTCAGACTATTCCCCAAATATGTAGAGACACTACTGAAAATATCCTCAGATTAGCATATACAACATGGCATATTCTTTGGAAGTTTACACTTTAATGCTATCAGTAAACTAAAATATTTAGAGAATGTGTTTGCATGTAACATTCCTATTTATATATAAATGCATAATCCCTCTTAAAAAATAATATAAACTTCATCACAATAGAAATGTTTATACTATAGTTACTCTGGCTTCATGGATGTTTTGTAAACAACAATTTCTAAACCCCATGGGGATTTACCTCAACTGACCTTAAGCATTTGAAGTCAACACATGGTTTATGCTAGAGATCTGAATCCACTCTTCAGTCAGTGAAGAAAAAGAGAAATATCTTTGAAATTATTCATGAAGCTTTACTTAGCAATCTTAGAGGGTGGTGAACTAAGCTCTGAAGACAGTATTTTCCCCCTGTTGAGTAATACAGGAGCCATGATGATACTTCTGCATATCTAGAGCAACTTACAATGGATCTCATCTTTTATGATGGGAATATCATTGCCTCTAATACAGCAGCTAACACAAACTTCTCGTTATTTGAACACTGATTGCCACTGGCAAAACTTGCTCTAAAAGGACTTGGTAAATAAGATAACAAAGAATGATTTAACTTCTGCTCCTGATAATGTTTGGATATGCACAATCTATATTGTAAGAATTATGTTTATGTCTTTTCTTCTTTCAGACCATGCTTTCAGGATCTTTGCTATCTGCATCTCTTCTTCACTATGTTACTGAGCAAATGTGAAACTCCACTTATAAAGGAGTGGGTGCCTACCAGCAGAGATTACAATTGCCACCTTCCATTTGAATAGAGATATTATTCCTCTCTGCAGTGGGAAAAAAGTATTTGTGGCAAAGATTTCTATGAACTGAACATGAGAGGGGCAATGTTGTTTTTGAAAAGAAATATGTTTGATCCCTTAACAGTGATACTTTGGGACACACTGGGGAAAAACAAGATCCTGGGATCTAATTGCCTACAGAAGTGACAGACATCATAAATAAAAGGATAAACCTTGTGAAATGTCAAGGAAGATATTGACAATCAAAGAAAGAAGGAAAGAAACCTCTCCAGAATGTACTACACTGTAACATTCTTGTTAGACAATGTGTCATGCTTGTTAGAATGAAGGTGCCATTCTCATTTAAATTCTGGAAAGTCATTCATCTTTAAGGTCCCTTCCAACAGCCAAATCATTCAATAATTCTATAACACATTAAGCAATTTTTCTACTGTATCCAGTAGTAGTAAGTACTATTCTTAGGTAAAATATTCTGTCCTATTTAGGACACTAATATTCTAGAAAAATTTGACAAACTGCAGAGGATCCAGAAGACCAGAGAGGAGCATAAAGTACAATCAGCAGTCTATAAATACAGTAAAAAAAAAAAAAAAGTCTATGGGAAAAATATAGTTAGTTGATTCTGTATAATAGAACAAGATGACTGAAGTAAAGACTTAAACTCTTGAAGTTTTCAAATAAACATACAGGAACTGTAAAGAAGAAGGCAATGAACAGTTCTTTGTTTCCACTGTAGACAGGATTAAAGGCAGTGGGCTGAAATGGCACCAGTGTACGTTTAGACAAGAAAACGAGAAAAAAAAAACCCATATTTGTAGCGATAAGTAAGGTTTGAAACAGCATGCCTAGGTAACTAAGGGGTCATCAAAACAGTGAATTTTTCAAGGTAATTTAAAACGGTAGTTTACAAACCAGCATAAACACTGGCCAGCACAGATCACCCTATATTGTCCGCTGACTTCACATCATGACCTTATATCACTTGCTGCTCCCTACACCATCCAGTGAGAAATTTAGTTCTACTTCCCCAGTTTCATTCCACATCCTTTCTCCAAATATTGTGTCGGGCACCACAGCTTCTAGAGCCATCTCTGTCCACAGTTTCTTATTTTTTTCTTCTATCTTTCTTTCAAAAAGAATTAGTGCCCATTATGTCCCATCAGTGTACACAGGTCAATATATAAAATGTCCTTTGGACTCACAGTTTCAGTAAAGCTTAATTACATGTTCTCCCATGGTCTCTCCAGTTATATTTTGCTAAAAATCTATGAATCCAGTTCCAACAATGGGGTGACCTTTCTTTGCAAAGCCTCCTTGTGGCTGGAAGTTGAAGGAAAAAGATTTTCTTCAAGCATGCATCAATATATTTGATTGATAGCAGCTGATCTGCTGAATTTTATATCCAAACCTTCCATAAAAGAGTCTGAAAGCATCTGTAATATGTCATGCAAAATTGCAGGCCTCTTCAGGGTATTGGTATACAAAAGTCTGCTTAGATTTACAAGCCTTTTAATAACTGCCAGAGCTTCCTGTATTTGGGTTAATTTAATTAATTATTTCATATTAGAATTGGGAAGCCTTCACAGCCATTTTTATCTTCATTATGTGCTTGTCTTCACTGATGCATATCCTTAACTGTGAACCAATTGATTATATGAAGCAAATACCTAACTCCAGAAACATCTAAATAGCCATATTTTTAGTTTACTTTACTGCCTGAAAGGATATATTAATAATTTATGCAAAAAAATATTATACAAATGCTGGTATTTTCTGAAAACTGTGCATATGGAAAGAAGAATTTTACAATTAGACAAATAACAATTACTATGAAGTAATTGCAAAAGTTATTTTGTATTTTTTAATGGAAAATATCAATTGCAAGAAATATACACAACCACTTCATATTAATCAATTCAATGTTTCCTAAAATATACCAGTGAATTTTTGAGACCTATTAACACTAAAATTTAAAAAAACCTATGGTATAAATTTGTGAGATTAATACAAAGGTATCTTACAGTTTCCCAGCTGAAAGACATCTTCTGGGATTGGTCAAGTAAAACCTTTGAAGTTATGAAGATTTGCCACCCTTATCCACTCTTAGCAGGTAATGATGATGATTACAAAAACAGATAAACTTAAGTAACTGTTATAAATATAAAAATGCTTCTTTCCTGACAACTGAATAATTATGTGCTATATATTCACAACATTGCCTTGTTCTTATTGGATATTAACCTTTACATAATGCTACACATGGGTCAACTATGAAAGAAAATAAGACTCCTGCTTCAAAGAACTGATTCAGAGGTTCTATCATGGCCTCTCAATTCTGTGTGTTACAGGGATGATAATGAGTAACTAATTCATTTTCTTGGAGATTCTTCAAAGTTAAAAACTGGTAGCAGTTCCTGCAGTAATCAGTCTTCAGATTCAGAACTTCCCGCACCCAGAATCACCAGTTCAAGAGTTTCCCTTAAACAGATCTACTTTGTTGCAGTTCAGTAACATAAAATTGCTTATGTGCTCTGCACCTATGCAGCTGTTTTCAAGGGGATCAGTTTACAACGTGTTAAGTGGTTATAGGTAGGTGCGAAGAGCCAGTTCAGTTTTGTTAGGCCTCAACAATGGCTGTCACAGGCATGTGGAGCAGGGGTGCACAAGTGCCAGGTGCAGGAGGCAACTAGAGGAAGCCTTGTCTCTGGGGAGACTTCGCCTGGCAACGCCCCACACGAGGCAGGCAGTAGGAGACACTGTGGAGGGGCTTCTCCAACCAGGCTGCGAAGAGCTCTCCACCAATGGACGGCACAGTCAGGTTGGACTGGACCAGTGGATCCCTGCTAGCAGGCAGACTTTGGGATGAGCCAGGGGGGCGTAAAAACCAACTGCGTCAGGGCTCGCCGCTGCTTGCTGGGGCTTGGGCAACTCTTTTTCCCTCTCCTTTTATTATCAATAAACGGCTCTCAGATACAAGGTTTGCCTCGTTTGGCTTCATTTCGTTCCCGACCATCCATTTTCAAAAGAACTCCTCATAGTTCCCCCCAGTGGAACGCAACAGTAGGTCAGCAAACAGAATCCAGGATCTGATGATAGGCAGATGAAGATTAGCAGCTGAACTACAAACATTTAAAAGAAACAAAAACGTTGTTCTTTGTGGATACAATTCAACTGGTGGAATGGAAATTGGGGGGAAATGTCATCCTTCTGCTGAAGTCAAGTCACAGAAGTCTGCACTTTTTCATCCAGACTTTTCCTCAGGTAGTCTGCTCAATCTAGTCAAAAACACCAAAGTAATTTTTTTCTGCTTCTTGCCTCTAAAATTAAGAGACATGATGAGAAGTATGTAATACACTTACTATTAAAATAGATCTGCTCATGCAGAGAAGTTTGATACTTTTAATAGTCTATGGTATCCTTTACAAAAGCAAATAATAAGTGAAATCAGAGAATTATCTAAGAAAAAAATCAGCAGCAATTGATGTTCCAAATTGAAACCATCTTAGTTTTGTCTAAAAGATTGTAGCGGGTTCTGTTCAAAACCGGGCAGAAACACCAATCAAGCGTAGTGGTTTTGCTAGCGTCTTTTACCTTCTGTGAGATAAGAATAAGGAGAAATGCAAAGCAGGCTCTAAACTTTAAAGGATATAAAGAAGTTTATTAACAGAACTAAAAGTAAAAAGGAAAAATAATGGTCAGAATAAACCTTTAGAACACTTCTCCTCCCCTCACCCTCCTTCTTCTCCCACTGACAATGTAAAGACACAAAATTTGGGATTTTTCAGTCAGTTTACCAACTCTATAATAGTCTTTCTTCAGTTCACTTAGGGAGAGGAGTCTCTCTTGCCCTGCTATAGCGATTTCTCCACAAGAAACAGTTTTTTCATGGCTTCAGTGTCACAACAAACACCCACCCAGAGTGGTTCCCTGCTCGCCATGTGACAGTCCCTTCCCTCGACTTACAGGTTTCCCCACAACTGTTTTCAAGGGTTCACTCTTAGCTAATGGGGTACCATTTTAAGTATGAGCTGTTCAAAAGCAAAGGTTTTCTTCATCTGTTTCTGGGATCATCTTCATCTCTAGGAACAGAGGTCTTCTTCTTCCCTGGGGGCAAGGGTCTTCACTTCATCACTATCTCTCTCTGTTCAGGCTTCTCACTGGATCACAGCTACTTCAACATTTGCTTGCTTCAGCACAAGTACCTTTCCTCATGGTTGCAATTTGAACACTATATCCCCACCATGCTTATCATGAAATTACAAGGGGTATTCTGATGTATCGTAGTCCATCACCATAGCTTTACAAAAGAATTTCAGCTTCTAGGTTTGAAGTATCTCCTCTTTCTCCTCTCTCTGGGCTTCAGCTCTTCCTTCTTCACTGATTTTGGTGTCTCTATCATGGTGTCTTTTTCACATGCCGTTGCCTTTCCCTTTCCTCTGATCTGGGAGAGGATTGATCTCTGCAGGCTTCCTCTGTTCTGGGGAACTTACAGCGCTGAAGAGGTTAATCTTACCCGGGCCTTGCAGCTGGAACTTACCTCTCGATGGTGGTCACACGATCTCTGCCGAGTGGCAGACGGAGCTCATCTTGGTGTAAAGTTTCATTTCAGCGGCCATACCAGAAGGGAGGGCCAGCCCGGCCGAGCCAAGCCGCAGGGCCGGATTGCACGAAGCAGGAGCAGCCACAATCTTGCCAAGCTGCCTGGGGGAGAGGGCCGGCCAGTCACCTGTCCAAAGGCTGGAAGCAAGAGAGAGCTTCCAGGGCTTGTTCATACTTAAATGTGTTTTCACAGAGGTGTGTTCAGCTTCTTAAGTGGCTCAACAGAGTTGTCAGTATTCAAACTAGCCAACTGATTTGGTTTATTGGGTCTGCAGGAAGTTAGAATAGCCCTTTGCAAAACATCACTTCTCTGGCTGGTGGATTTTTTTCCGTTAACTAAAATCCAAGCTGTGCTATTCCACGACAAAGATGACAATGTAACTGAAAAGGCATGCTCCTACTTTCCACATACATAGTATCTGTCAGGCTAAAAAGGTTTTACACTGATTAACCACATGCCTATGTTCACACCCTCAAATAGAAAAGCCAGGGACCTTCAAGTACAGAACACCTGCCTTGCCCTCTATCCTAACCAGCTGTTCCTGTGTGCCAGCAACACAGCCAGCTGCATGAGATTCTGATGAAACAATGCTGCAAAGCACAGCTATTCCTGCAAGGACACATTCAACACCCCCCAAGAGAGGGAGAAGGTTTTCAGATCCATCCACGCCTTCAAGAATCCCTGGATAAGCCTATCAGCTCCTCGGGCAATTCACAGCCAAACTAATTTTGTCTTTTAACAGACTTACTGATCGTGGAGCACTAGTTCCATACACTGACAGAAGAGGGGGGAAAAAAAAAAGGAAAAACATTCAGAGATTCAGTGTATCTTTCCATCCTAATCAAGACCTAAAGACTTATCAAGGATCAAAAGGAAGTTTGTTACAGATAAAAAAACAGGACAGTTTTAGTATCATTCTAAAACTGATGTGCCATTATATTACACACCTTTTGGGGGAGACGGGAATATTTTTCTGTTATCTTTTTTCCCCTCATCATTTCATTGATTTTACAGGTACCAATGACCCAAAATATTTGCCTTAGAGAAAATATCACATTGACTGACTCACTATGACAGCATTTAACTTATATTAAGAGCTGAGCCATTTACCACTAAGTGCAATGGCATTTTTAAAATTTTAGTATCCTGGTTGTTCTACAGGTACAGTGGTATAAAAAAGTTGAAGTAAACACACACCAAGAAAAACATAGAGCTGCAGAGATATGTAATAGAAATGTAAATACTGAAATGAATGGAGAATTAATTGGAATACGGGGAGGCAAAGGAAATAACAAAAAGGAATTACAAAAGGCCTATATGAATATTAGTGAAAATGACAATCAGCCTTAAAGACCCTCCACACACAACTTCATAGCACATGCCAATTAGAAAAACAAGCTAAAAGAACAAGCTAACATTGGGGACAGTGTACTGTGGATAAACCAAAGATCTACAGAAAGGTAAAGAACAGGGTTGAAGTGACCCAGGTAAGGAGACAAGATACAGTGAGTACATACTAAGGACTCAGAGAAGGGGAATAGGATGGAGAGACAAAAGACCATAATCACTGTCAGGTCCTCAAAAGACAAATTCCAAATCAATACATGGTCATCAATCTAAGAAGGAGAAAGCATGGCAAGAACTCAGAAATTATAGTCAGTGTTAGTATAAACATGACTACAGTATCGTAACAAAATTGAAAGGGATTAAAAAATCAAATAATATTTATAGATTACAATATTTTTTCACTGTTTCTATCAGTCATAGTGACTAAAAGCTCATGTATCCACATTCACGATATTTATCTTTATTTTCTTGTCTCTTTATGGCTGACCTTTTAAAAAAGCATGTGGTGTATACTCCTTTCGAAGAGGTATACAGATGTTGGATGCTGCTGTACAGATTACGTATAAATCATATAACTTGATACAAAACCTTCCTGTTGAATTTTGTTGTCCTGAACATCTATGTTACTACACTGTGTTAATAAAATTACATTTTAAAGAGGTATTAGAGTATCTCTGGACAACTCCCCCTATTAATTTTTAACCTATAATGTTAAGGTATGCTTACAGGAAAAGATCGCAGTTTTTATACTATAATTGATTTAAAGTTTTATTTTGGAACTTGGTAGATGGGTGGTTGGAAGAAAAGGAACATAATTCACAGTCAGTCCTGGGGTTTGCTTATCGGTTGGCAGTTGTTACAGTTCCAAAGCAATCCACACCACCCATTCTCCTTTCAGGCTTTCCACAGGAACTATTCTGCTCCATTCCTCTTTGCAGAGAGTCTGAACTCCCAGGTGGTAACACCCCTATTCACTGAATTAACTCATTTCCAACTTCTCCAACTGCATTTCACGTCCTGCTAAAGGTTTCCATTCCAGGGCATATCAATGCTTTCAAACGGCTCTGACAGAGAACAGGTGTGGATTTAAAGCATCACTACTGTATTTTTAAAACAGCAAAAAGAAAAAAGGATTAAGATAACAGATGATATTTAACCTTAACCTTTGCACTTCTTTACAAGTTTTTAGATTCCTTTTCAGCTGGTTCACCGTGCCATATAGTTCCAGAGAAGACAGACTGCAGTTGCCTGTTGCTCTCAAACAGCATTTCCAGTTTACAAATCAGTCTCTCAAAAGATACTTTGTGCTGTTAGCCTGCACTTCATAAAGCTGTTTGATTCCTGTCTCTAGTGGTAGATTTTCAGCAGTACATTTACATTTCAAATCAGGAAGTGAACACAAGACATTTTCTGACCCTTTTCATTTGCATTTCCTCTGACAGGAATTACCCACTGGAACAAGGGCACCCCACTGAACCCATTGTCTTGCCATGCTCTAACAAACTGAATAGCAGCAACAACACATTTTCCCCCCCCGAATACCTGATTAGAAGTAAAAAATCCATTCTACAGACAAGCTGTGCAAGGATACACTGCCTAAACACAAGATTAGATAAGAAATTTTTCCTACCTGAAACATAACTGTTTTAGTGCATCTGTTGTCCAACATCTTTAAAATACACAAAATAAAACCTTTTTTTGCAAATAAACAAAATATGGAAGGTATAATTCTTTAAACAATTTTTTTTTCCTAAATGCTTTAAAATATAAGAACAGCCATGCTGAACCTGATCAAAAACCTTATCTATCTTTGCATCTCATCTCTGACAACAGTTAGAAAAAGGGCTGCCTTCAATGGTGTTTAAGACAGGGATAGCCTATATCATGCTTCCTTCTCCCTTGACCCCATATTCCCCCAGCCTCCAACTATTTTTTATCTCAGTGAATTTTGTAGCCTGGTGTTGTTTTCCTAGAATTCCATTTAATGTGTAAAATATAAACCAAGTCTAGTGTTTCATCACACTGATATTTTGTCATACTTGGTTTCATCCTCAATCTCAGAGGATAGAATACTTTCACTGTCTTCAACCTAACAACCAGGGAAATGAAAAAAGCCATTTACTGGTGGTGTTTCTGTATATTCTTAACAGCAATTTTCATGTAATGAGAGAGGATTTTAATTGCAAGAATTAACAGCTTTATTTAGCATTAACTTGACATAAAATTAGCAGTTTCCATCTGAAAATAAAATATGAAGCAGTTATATTTTTCAATAGTTGATCAAAATAAATACAAAAATTAAGAAATACTCAGGATTTAATCATCTCCTCAGCACAGCTGACAGTAATTGTAACCATAACATAAATAATTTGTATACAGAGGCATATAAAGGAAGCACTGATGAGATCAACTACAAAAGTATTTTGGTTGCACTTCATTAAAAGTCAAGTTCAGACTGAAGCATGTTTCAGCCTAATCAGGATCATTCCATATCTGGACATCAGAAGGATATTTTGTAATCCTCTGCTCTGCAATAAACAGATGTTTTAATAGACCCTATGCTATGGATAACATTAAATTTGCCTCCTGGGATTTACAGGACATTGGTTCTTAATGAGCAAATTTAATACAGTGGCAAAATACAACATATGTGAGATAACACACAGAAAATAATGCATAAATATATGATTATCCATGCATCTTTAACTATACTTAATATTTGCTATGGACTAAAACTATAACGAGAAGCAAGTATTACACTGTGTGTCTCACTGTTATGCATTGTAGACCACTAGCTATGTATAAAGGAAAAGAATATGCTGGCTATTCTAAAATTGTTATTTTCTACAGAGAAAAAAAAGTAAATTAAGCATGGAATTCACTTTATGGCTATAAAGTTATAATCAAATATAGGTAAGAGGATCATGAATAAGAAAATTAAGTCTTTCAGCAGGAATAGATGAGAACAAGGTCCTGCTAAGACTGTGTTTTGTAAGAAAATTAGTGAATCTCTGATCTTGGAGTAATGTTCACAGCCCACCTTAGTCACTGAGACAGCAGAGTCCTGCCCTGCTCAAGGCAAGATAACTTCATTTAAACATGATAGACTGAATACTTTTAAAAACATATAAAAATATATCAGCCTGACTATAGCAAACAGATGAAGGATAACTCATAATAGTTGAGGATGGAGAGAAACATTCTTTTTGTAGGCATATTAACCGAGTTTGTAGATAACAAAACCTTTTGTTAGATAAAATGACAGTTCTGAGAGGTGCATGCCTGTTCCTTGTTACTCCTCTTGCCAATGTAGATGTCTTTCTGTATCCAAGCTATTTCCTGGCTCTCTCATAAGTATTCAGGACAAAATTGATTTAAGTATTTCCATGGAACAAGGCAACTGAAAATCAGATATGGACCATTTCACCCACTCACCCTCTTTGTCACCTCACAGCTGCACTTTCTGTATTGTAGAGCCATGAAGAATTTGCAGTTTACAGACTAGAGAACACACATTAAAATGTTGTTAACTGATTTTCTGACTAAGGGTAAACTATTGCTTCAAGCTGATGGCTAAATCTGCCCTTCTGAACTGCTTTTAGCTAACCCTCTAAGGCTTTTATGAGATTTTGGTTCAACCAGAACCAATTGTCGTATTGAATGGGACCTTTAACTTTCAACTGAGGAGAAATCCCAGTCATGGGTAGTTTCTGACTTGTTAACAAATCTCCAGAGTATTCAAAAAGCTGCTAACACTTCAAGATATTAAGCAGAACCACAGAAGAGAAAAATTTATATAAAAGAATTAATTGCACATACCAGAATGGAACATAACTTCTATGGAATGGAATGACTGGCTCCAACACTCATCTGTCCTGTTTCTTGTTTCTCTATTTTCAGGCCAGCATATCCCATATCATTTCTCTAAAGAAAAGTTACTTCTCTTAATTCTAATGAATATCCCATACCCTTAATAAATATTTTGTTCCTTGAGCTCTCCCTCAGTCATGTGTATAAAATAATCTCCCAAATTTGCAGCAGCTGATTATCCTGGGAAAGCCTCTTACTAAGGACTTTGTTCTGCCTCCTATTACCCTGAGGCAGAACATAATACAGTATCTATGCACTCGGAGGTTCACCTAAGGCTTCTATTAGTTTTTCACATTTGCTATTTATTTTTCAAACACCTCATATAGCTTTCTGATAAAGAAAGAATGAAGAACTCTGCAGGAATAAGAAACAAAACAAAACCAACCAACCAACAAAAAACCACCAAAAAAACCCCAACCAACAAATCAACCAACCAACCAACCAAAAAACGCTCAACAGAAAACTGTCACAACAGTAATGGTGACTACTGCAAAAAAAGTTTTGTTCTTACCTACATTTAGAGAGCAATCCATAATTCTATGTTTTGATGACTTCCTATAATTGAGCTATGACATGGAGAGGACTAGAAATATAATGTCTTCTGTAAAGTTCACTTTTGAATTGCTACTGCAAGCTCAGCTAATGTGTATGGTCAAGCACACTAATGTGAAGAGATGCTTTTTGAAGAAGAGGGCTAAATTAACTGAATCCTGGCATAGAATCTAGAGATAATGTGATACACATTTGAGAAACCTATTTTCAAATTTTCTGCATTAAAGTAAGGGATATAACAGACCTTAAAGGACAAGATGTCCACCTACCAAATAACAGAAATGGAAAACATACAAAGTATAGCACATCATACATTTATTTAAATAATGCAAAGCAAATTAGAAAATTAATACATTCTGAGACTTCACATATATTACCTTGATATATCACTGAAAATTCCTAGAAGTGTTTAAAATCTCTGAAAAACTGATTTCTGGCAAAACAGACTATTTTTAAAACACTGTACTGCACATACACTAGTTGGGGAACTTCCTTTGAAGAAGCTCTGCCATTTGTTTATAGTATTTTTAGTGAATTCTTCATTTATGTNCTTACAAAGTCACACTTCTGCATAGCAATGGTTTTGCTAAAAATTATTTATTGTAAATATGTACCTTAAATGTATAAACACTTGTATTGCTCATGTGAAGAGTGTCTTGTAGCCAGCATTTAAGCAACTGTGCCATGCCTAGCCTAAGCCCTTCTCACAGTGTGATTAGTACCAGGCATTCCAGGAAAAAAGCTTGAGAAGTCCCAGGTGAATCCCATTTGATTACTACTGTAGACAATTTCATCACTTTGTGCAATTTTGAATCTTAATAAATTCTTAGTTCTATTTCAGTACTGTTTATTCAAATGTTTTGATATATGTCTCCCAAATATATGTATCGTGAGATAGTTACATAGTCTATCCTAAGTTTTGGTAATAAATAAAAGGAATGAAAGTTTGAGTTAGTACTGTAATGTTCATCATCAACAGTTTCATGCAGATTACTCTAACCAAACATTTTTTAGGAGAGATTAAACACATGAGATATTTGGTCCCTTCTTCCATACACAGATTATACANAAATACAGAGCTATCTATCCATCACTGACAGTTAAATTCAGTCATCCATATTGAATTGTGATGACCATAAGTACCATTAAAAACTTGATAATTTGTGTAGCTTCTAACCATGTTTAATTGAAACATTAGAACAGTAAAATGCATTCCATTTGGATTGAACAACACAAAAAACAACTTATCTGTTTAAGCCCATTTTCTCAAAACATGTTTCTAAAATACATTTTATCTGTGAGAGAGTTAAACAGTTCGGTACTAGAGGCTCATTTGTACACTTGCACTACAAAATTTAAATCAATTTGCATAATCAAGTCCTCCCNATCACTGGATAACTTTATTTTTCAATTCCTATTTTTCCTGATATCTTTAGCAAGGTAATCCCTTTAACTTTTATTTTCCTGTAATGTTGACACAGAGAGCAGAAATATTCATACTGAAAATGAGTACTACCCACTACAGTACAGAAGCATGTAAAATGTCATCTCCTTCCCAAGGAACCATCACAGCCACTAGGAGATTATGCTGAGTGTTACTGGCCATGAGACAGAATGATTAGTCATGAACCAAGAGGAAGGCACCTAAGTGTATCAGGCCTACAGTTCATGAATGT
>VYZQ01049466.1:35912-53802 GCA_013400655.1 Mystacornis crossleyi | reverse complement strand
ATAAAATTAATACTGATTCATATTTTTATGGGCATTTATCTTAACCAATGTTTCCAAATACTGTTGGGTTTTGGCTAATGATAATTAAATGTATAATTGAATTATGTGCTTGAAGAAAAATGCAGACACATTGATCTCCACGTTCTGTTTACACCAAGAGATCTGCATCCTCAATAGCTTTGCTTATTGTATTAAGGATTTCTGGGAAGGTTGAAAACAGATTGGTTCGGTCAGTCATACATGAGAGTGCAGACTGGTTTGTTTTCACAGCAGGGACTAATGGTTATTATCTGGTCTCCAGCCTATTATGACACAGTTTGGTTTTGTGTCTGTCTTTGACAGAATTTTGTGTCTAGGAGCAAAGTGCCTAATCAGTTCACTGAAATGCTTGTGTTCCAGCACTGAACTTTACTGTAGTCAGACATTAGAGAAAACTTAAAGTTTTCAATCCCATTAAATAAATGCGAATGTCCTACTAATGTACTTACTGGAACAGAGCAAAGGCTATCTTATTCTGTTTGCTGTTATTTTGAGCTTTAAATAACAGCATTGTATTTGGTGCTGGTTCAACAGTTTCTAGAGAGTGCTTCAAGTGATAAGACACTTTAATATGTAAGCATTTTCACAGGGTTGAAAGTGAAATTAAAGTATGGGTATTTTTGTGAAAACATTTTCTGTTTCCTAAAATGTTATCTTGGTTCTGAAACTACTCTGAACAGGACATGTCTCAGTACACTAAGATTTGGATTCATCCTGTCTAACTAGCTACTTGGGCTGTTTCCACAGTAATTAATACCAAGATCTGTGCATTGACATAATTCCCAGCAACACATGCACATGATCACATATCTGTTGAATTAGGCAGAGTACACAATGCGAAGTTCACTAGCTTGAGGCTTTTATGCCATCTTTATGGCAGCCAGTGATAGGGAAGTGACTAGGATAACTGATTTGTGAGCAGCATAGGCTAATCAGTAGGAAAATAAACATTCAAAATTGTTAAACCACTTCAGCCCAGCAGAATAAATTTAATAGTGGATCAGTGATTTGAATAATGGGGCTCCCATATTTTTGGTCTGTATCAGAAAACTTAAAGGCTGCTGTGCTGTTGACTCTTGACCTTAATTGAAGCTGAGTTTCCAAAATGACAGCCTAAGCACTCTGTGTCCTTTTCATCTTTCCTTAGCTGCTTTTCCCCATCTCTCTATCATTCCTTTCGTTGTCAATAAAACTAGCCTGCAGCTGCATGGTGAACCCATTGGGAAATATGTCTAGCTGCTAAACAACCTTTTTTTTCCTCTCCTCTCCATCCACATAAAGTCCCCAAGCCAATTCACTGTTCAGCTGCACAAATGCTCGTACGAGCCCGAATGGCCACGGAAGACACAGCAAACCGAGCCCTGGTGGCTGAAACAGCCCTGTAGCCCAAACTGAAACCACAGCTGAAGGTGTTAAGTGGGAGGCATGTCCTTCTCTGCTCCCTCTGCTATTGGAAAGAGACAGATGAATTCAGCAGATAATTCAGTTCATTACCTTTTGTAGGTGTCTATAATTTTTGTTGATGGTAGAGATACACCAGGATGGCTGACTCCCTGACAGATCTCTTAGCAAATGCTGACAGCTGGTGGAATCAATTTAGGCCTAAAAGCTCAAACTGGTTGTTCTGGAATATTTAATCTCTTCTTCTGAGTGCAGCCTGACAAATTTCAAGAAAGCATTTTTTTCTTTGAATATTGACGATCTCCAATATTTGCTTAGGATTTATCACTACTTTTCATTTCTTTGTAAATCAAAGTATACAAGTGGAAAAGTGTTCCCAGTTTCTGNATGCTCGTACGAGCCCGAATGGCCACGGAAGACACAGCAAACCGAGCCCTGGTGGCTGAAACAGCCCTGTAGCCCAAACTGAAACCACAGCTGAAGGTGTTAAGTGGGAGGCATGTCCTTCTCTGCTCCCTCTGCTATTGGAAAGAGACAGATGAATTCAGCAGATAATTCAGTTCATTACCTTTTGTAGGTGTCTATAATTTTTGTTGATGGTAGAGATACACCAGGATGGCTGACTCCCTGACAGATCTCTTAGCAAATGCTGACAGCTGGTGGAATTAATTTAGGCCTAAAAGCTCAAACTGTGGTTGTTCTGGAATATTTAATCTCTTCTTCTGAGTGCAGCCTGACAAATTTCAAGAAAGCATTTTTTTCTTTGAATATTGATGATCTCCAATATTTGCTTAGGATTTATCACTACCTTTCATTTCCTTGCAAATCAAAGTATACAAGTGGAAAAGTGTTCCCAGTTTCTGAAGATTTTCTTCCTAAGTGCAGAATTGTTACCAGTTCCAAACATACTTCCTCCCCCTGTTCCACAAACAGAAGACTGTGTGGCCATGTACAGAGTTAAACTAATAGTTTCTCCAGGATCAGCTAGCGGCAAAGTAGATGTCAAGTGAAAACATGAAAGAGCACAGCAGTCCAGAATGATGCTTTCCTAGAGTACTTTCTAAGCCTCTAAGCATTTAATCTAACAAAATGTTTCAAAGAGGTATGAATGGGAGGAGACATAAATACTCATTCCACATACATAAATACTCATTTTTGCCTATATCTTGACTTACTGTTTGATGTGCACTGTAGCATATTGTGGATTTTGATGTCCTGACATCTACACGAGTATCCAATCATGTACTCATCACATGCTGTGACTCCTTTGAGGTGTACCTTTTGTTTTCTGTTCCGGGGAAATTACAGAGTCAAGGGGTGAGGCATGCAACATGCCTGGGCTTGTCACAGTATGGAATCAAGATGCATCCAAAATGCGGGTACTAGCGCTTCTAAGAAAAGCAAAAAATATGGGTTGTGCTGACAGGAATGTTCCCAGTGGCTATCTGGCACCTTTTGGAAATATTTGTTTGGCATCTTAGAAAAGCCAGGAAATTACATAGCCTCTTCTAGAAGAGGTTTCTCGTGGTATGACAAAAATTGGTGACAAATTAGGTGTAATCTGACTCCTGTATTATTCAAAAGGTCTTCCTTCCCTGAGCATGAGGCGTTGCACTCTGTCCTGCAACAATCAGCCATTCAGACACATCCTGAAAACCACAGCCCAGTACTTGTAGGGTAGTGCTTCTGGAAGGAATTGGGGTTTTCTCAGTATCCTCTAATACAACTAAAGCAGGGTTTATGCTGTGTGGGATTGGACCAGAGTGTTTTTTAATCATAATGTCTTATGTTTGTTGTATTTAATCTCATTTGCCATAGTGTGCTAGAGTCTGCAGGAGTGTGATTCTATAATGATTTCTTATGGCCTATAGTAAAAGAATAACTCATGCTCCAGATGTGTTGAGGAATCCCACCATGATGTGACCAGCTTCTTCAGTGCAGTAGAAATGTTACCTATAGAGAGGGAAATGTAAACACATAAATGAAAATGTCTATTCTGATACAATAAAAAAAAGGCCTTGGGTATTGCCAGACATGGAAGATATTTTTTTTCCCTTTAGGGACACGAATTTAAATACAGCGTTATATTTGAAAACGTTGTATCATTTGACTATTAAAATATTTGTATACATTTGCTTGTATTCGTGATGTATGTTTCTATGCCTCAGTGGTTTAGTTATGAGTAGAAAGAAATATAGAAAGCTATGTGATAAGTTTCTTTTTAAGGAGGTGTTCTAAGAGCTAGAACTGTTTTTCCAGCAACTTCTTTTACTGAGATCCATTCTGAATAATATCATTTTATGGCCTAATGTGATTTCATTAACATCTTGGAGTGTTTTTCTCTGAGAGGCCAAAGGTATAAAGAATATTTCCTTTTTGTCTTGTAGAGGTTTTCTCATACAGGGAGTTTTTTTTAATAGGATATATGTTTAGATCGATCATGATTTTTTTATGATACAAAGAAGGCCAGCCTTACTGGATTTAAATAAAATATATGCATTGACATAATTTATTGTGGGTAAACATAAAATAATATTCAAAACCTGAATTAGATTGAATGCAATTTATATTCCATAAATTCCTGCTTTTAGATTTTGCATTTAAATTCTTAGGTAACTGTTTCGGCCTAAGTTGTATTTCTTGCCATGCTGCAGTAGTACAAAGTGAATTTTGAAGTGATTTCTTGTCATTATATGGAAGACCTAAGTTGTGTGGTACCAAGAAGGAAGCTGAGCAAGCACAGAGCCTGACTTGTGCTTGGGACAATATAAATGGAGAAGTCCATCTTCAAAGAAGGTGTGAAATAACTGAGGGACTCTTTCCTGTGTTTTTATTAGATGACCATTATAAATAGCATAAAGCCATGACTGGTTTGGCATTGTCAACCCCAACTATCTTGCCTTTGTCACTCTCAGATAAAGCCCTTCTACACATTCTGGTGCTTTTGCTCTTTGAAACATTACAAATGCAACCAGAGTGCTTTGGGGCAGTGGGATGTAGAGTCAACCTGTCAGATTCCAATGTTATGCTGAAGTAGGCTGGTAGCTTTGCCAGCAGAGGGAGAGGAAGCTGCTTTGAACGCTTTGATCTGCATAATAGAGGTGCCATTGCTACCTGTGTGGTCTATTTTGATCTCCCTGAGAGATACAAGCATTTGGAGTTTTTTGCTTTTTCTATTTGAGAAGGTCGGAAATGTAAATGCTGTTACGGAGTTGTTAACAAACACCTCTGACAGGACCATTTCATGTACTGAAAGTTCCAGTTTTGCTTACTGCTGCTTTCTGGCCTTCTGTTTATCCTTACCTTTACATCAGTTATGTTCTAAATTAAAAACATCTGTCACAGCCAAAGAGAGGCTGGTAATTCTCCTGTATTTGAGACTTTTAACAGAAACATGGAGAAACTGAAACTTGCAAGAAAGTCTTAGATCCCCAGTAACACTTCTACTGCTGCTAAAAGCAAAGAGAGGAAAACGGCCCCTCTGGTAAAAAGGGACCCGTAAGACCTTGTCAAGCTTCTTTCCAGTTTGAAGTATCATTTACCAAAACTAGTCATCAAAAGAAAACTGGATTTAGTGCCGTTTTGCCAGTGTATTTCAAAAACTTTTGAAACAGGTCTGTCTAATAAATGCCAGTACAAATTGCTTCATGTGATTTTCAATACCAAATTGAAAGAGAGGGGAAAGGGCCACAACATATTATTGTCACAGAATCAGTGTGATTTATTTTTACTAATTTTTAAATTAATTTTGTTCAAGATGATAGTTTTATTGTTTTATATCTGACAATGACCGAGTTTATATAACTCCTCAAACTCTCTTGCGGTATTATGACATTTTTTGCAGATTGATCAGCTAAGGGACATGTCTGCTTGCAAGCTTTTCTGAGGCTGGGGATCGCAAGGTTTCTGAACACCGACTCATAACAGATAACTCTTTGGGAGTTTGTGAAAGACCTTGTGTCTCCAGACCTAAGACAGGTCAAATAGCGAGAGATGATGCTGGTAGTTTCGTTATGGAGGTCTGGATAGGTGCTGACTAAACTTGCCTGTTTCAGTTGGCAGCCAGGGAGGACATTAGAAAGCACAGATAAAATAAATGTTGTCAGATTCCAAGTGCTGGAGCATTTTTCAGTTGATATTGTTGTTCTTATTTGCCCTGTATTTTTCGTTAACTTAAATTACCAGCAAATAAACTTTATTTCCTAGCCAACAGCTATGATTGTTACTTTTTCTATGTGGCATCTGTGGGAGTTGAGGCTCAAGTCTAGCATTTTGTTTGTTTGGATCCTTTTTCCTCCTAAGACAGGTCTATAGTAGCAACTTGCTTTGACTTTTGTTTCTCAGGGAATCTACAAGAATTGCTGTGTGAGCAATCCACACATGTCATGTCCTCATCGTGTGTAGTTACTTCTGCATTTTATCACTGCAGCTGCAGAACAGTGCTTTTGGAGTAAAGGTGTTTTCTCCTGGTTATTTGAGGAAGAGTGGAATTCCGACATTTAAGGACAAATTGAAAATTTCCAATGAATCCACTTGTTTTCTCCCATTGTTTTCTTTGTCTTTGAAAGCCAAGCACATTTGAAAATGGTCTCAAGAACTGGCAAGTACACAACTCTTGGCATAATTAAGGCATGCAAGCTATAACAGCAGAGGTCTCGGGACCTATGTCCCAATTGTGTTCCTCCTCACCTGTTCAGCTAGCTGCTTTTTTGGGTGTCTTTGCAGGTGAAAAGATGCGCCTGTACATAACTCCCCTCCTTCAGAAGGCAGAAGTCAAGGGTGGCCACGGAAGGCCACAGCAGTGTGTGATGTGTGGCCATCAATGGCCAGCACGCTGCTGCTTTCTCAGCCTCCCCCAGGCTGATGTCACCAGGGACAGTGCTCCGGTGCTACTGTCTGTGGCACGGTGATACACGGCCAGCAAGATGCCATGTAGATAAACAGATGGCTCAGGGGTATGGCAGGTTAACATGGAATGCTGATGGGGGGGGCTTGACAGAGGTGCTGTGCGTCTTTCAGGACATTGGTGCTTCCAGACTTCATCCTACAGCTCAGTAAACTCACTTCCAAAGTAGATAGAAAGTATGAAAACAACAGAAGTTTTGCAATGAGGAATCTAATCTACCTTAATGTGGAGTAATTCACAACCAATGGAGCTACTGTAGGCAGTCCTGTGAATTTTTCCTTCTTGCATCTTGTGAGCAAACTCTCTGTAACAATTTTGCATCAAGTATGTGCAAAGATGGGTTGTGTAAATTGTCAAAAATGAAGACAAAGACCAAATTTCAATTTCACCTGAAGACAAAATAAAACTTTAGGAAAAGAATGTAATGACTCATGCAAGAGTAATCACAGTTTAGGCAGGGCTGCCCAGCTACAGTCCCATTACTTAGCACGTAGGCATGCTACTAAGGAAATTACTGCCCTTTTTCTGGTTCTTAGTCATAAAAAAATGACAAGGATGACACTACTTCCTATATAACTACAGTGCCTAAAAATTTCCTGAGTTATTAGAACCGGCCAATAGAGACCATCTTACGTGCTAACGGCTCTGAGTTTTTGGCATGGTTTTAAATGTTGTTTACCTGTACTGTGGAACATGTGGTGTAGATAGAGAAGCAAAAAATTTTCCTTTATGCAATGAGGAAAATAATAGTTTGCACTCCTGTAGCATCTTCCACTTGAAAAGCTGATAGAGTACTATACAGTCTTCCCTGTGAAAAATAACTACCACTGTGATATATGTTACAAAAATGTTAGTATATGTCATACAGGAAGTAGGTGGGTCAGAATACTAGGACTGAACATAGAATACAGGTATCTCAACTCCTCTTTCTGTATTCTCACTCTAATGCCATTTTTCTTGTGCTGGACATATTGGTGAGGCACTTTGGTGTCCAACATGAGATCACAGTCTGGTGTTCTTTGGTTCCTTTCCCCTCCTCCTGCTCCTTCCCTCCCTCTCCCAAGTATATTTTGAAGAAAGATTATGAGTGAAATATTCTATGGGAAATCTCCACAGATTGTTACTTGTGGCAGTGAAGTTCTGGAATCTGTCACTGTGCCTGAGACATTTCTGGTACCTCTCTATTCTCAATACTTTTCACTGGCAAGACAAATGCAAAGTGCCATCAGCTAGTCAAGGTTGGTAGCTTTCCTAGTTTATCACTAGCTCACTTCAAATGAAGGTCCAGTGTTTTTTGGTTTTAATTGCTTCATAAAAATAAAAGTCAGTTGCTGTGAGATATTTCAGAGAGCTCAGATTGCAAAATTCAGTGTTATGGATAATGCATTAAGATGCCAAATTATAGAGAGGTAAATGTCTTAATTCTACCCAGTACCCAGAGATGTCACTGTGGTAAATCATCATGTGGAATTTTAATCCTGCTGCTGTCACTATTGCATGTTTAACTTGCTTAGTGTGAGAACACCACGATTTCATTTATTTTTGATTATTGGCTTGATAGTACACAGAGGTCCTGGAAGATATATATAATCTGATCCTTAATTGCATTTATCATTTAGATATCTTAGGACCACAACTTCAGCAACATCATGCAGTCAGGCTCTGAAGTAGATAAATCAGAAGCAATTTGTTAAAGCTAGTCCTGGTAAAAATGGAGAAAGAGAATGAAAGGATTGCATGCTAGAGTGAAATGAAAACAGTGCATGAAGAGGATCTCCCAAAACAGAACGACCATACACCTCGTAGGGATCAAATATTTAATGTCAAAATCAATTAAATATTTGGTTAGGCAGAAAAGCATTTGCCTCTGGAAAGCTAATGCAAATAGGATAGCAGCGAATAGGTTTGAAAAATGGTGCCTTATGAATTCTGATATTATGGGAGTTGAAATTGAACAACTGGAATTACTGCGGTAAAACCAGAGAAATGTTGGATCAGGCACCCTGAAAGACTGAGCCAATGGAAAAGAGACAAATAGGACGTTAAAAAAACCCTGCTCTAGACAGTGCTTTAAAAGTCAACTGAGTGTGCCTTGATTTGTATTAAAGCAAAAGCCCTGTGGCGGAGTCAATGGTACAGCTGAAAGTGCTTGAAGTAATGAGTTGAAAATTAAGGTTTTATCTCTAATTATCTCCTTGTTTTGGAGGTATACTTTACAAAAGGAGGGTAGGTGACCATCTGCTCTGTCAGTAGCTCCCGATTCTGTCCAGCTATTTGGCCCTTTGTTGTAGAAAATGCATTTTATTCCACCAACCTGTTGCACAAGTAACTTCACGCGACTTGGTACGATGAGAGGGGCGTCTTCAAACGCAAGTAAATTGTGTGTGTGAAGTGTGTAATAGGCTCTGAATCGTCCGTGAACAGGCTGGATTTAGCAAACTATTAATTTTTGCTGTAGTGCTAATTTGAGAGACGAAATTACGGACGCCAAGTTGTTAAATCAATGGAAAAGGGCATCGGGAGGTCACGGCCTGCCGGGGGCTCGGCGAGACTCAGCCGGAGCTGCCCGGAGGGTGTGGCCGGGAGCTGAAACTCAGGGCCCGGGAGCTGCGCAGCGCCCGGAGCCGCCGGAGCCGCCTCCCGCCGCAGGTGAGGGGCGCCCGGGAGGGGCTCGTGGGGGAGCGGGAGGCGGGGGAGGCACGGAACCGGGCTGTGGCGGACCGGCAGCGAGCGATAAGGCGCTCGTAGAAGGCTCCGGTTGAGTCACCCTTAAGTTATCGCGAACTGCGCTTCTTTGGGGCGGGCTGGCGCTGGCGTACGGGCCGGCTCCTACCGCGGTACGGGCAGACCTTGGGCTCTCCCGAGAACGCCCCGGTTCATTTTCTGGCAGCGCTCCACACCGCTGTTGCTGCGGTCCGGCCTCCGGCCACCCCTCCCGGCTGCCCGCTCCGGCTCCGCGGCCCCGAGGGAGGGACGCGGGCGGGACTCGCTGCCGGGAGATCGCTTCTCCAGGACAGCCGCTCCAGCCGCTCCACAGAAAGCCTGGAGAGAAGCAGCAGTGACCAGACCCGGTAACTGCGGGGACAGCGGGGACCACTCGGGCAGAGAACGAAGAATTGGTTTTGTGTGTGAGTGTGTGCGAGTGTCGCTGTGTCCGCACACCGCTGTCGGGGCGGGGGGCGCGGGTCAGCCCGGGTTGGCTTGCGGGCTGCTAGAAATTCCGTAGCTGTGACAGTGATGACCGAGACTTTGGGTCCAGTGCTTGGGTTTTGTGGGAATTGATCCCATGGAAATCTGTTAAATAAGTATAAAACTCTGGTGTGTTCTCGAAATACCGAGATACTTCCCTGAGTAGAGAGAAAAGAAACGCTGTGTCCTTTTTTTTTCTTTGTCTTTTGAAGAGGAGCGAAAGCAAAAGCACTTATGTCCGAATTTGTGGTTTCTGTAAGTTGGTTGTTAGTTCGAAATTGTAATGCTGAAAAGGTTTTTCAGTTAAAGCGGGTTGTTCTTTTTTTTTTTTTCTTTTTTTTTTCTTTTTGGGTAACATCGTGGGAACAGAGGAGCAGTCAAAATAAATTGCTTCCTTTACCAGAGAAGGAACAAAAGCTTGTATTTTGAAGAATTGGCTAAAAACCACTTAGATTTGACTGTAACCTTGGTAAAGTCCTCCGTTTCTTTCAGCAAAATGGGGAGAGAAGGTTTATTTCAAGTCAAGGCTTCATACTGTTCAGGATTACGGAGCTAACTGATTAAGTACTTACATTTCAGAGATAATTTCATGGCCAAATGAAGAAAACTGTACTTACTATTGAATCATCTTCAATGATCACTCTTTCTTGGCATTTTTTATAGATACGAAGGCATTCTACGTGTGAAAATTCACAAAGAGAAGTATGGGGCTTATCTGTTTCTCTCATCGTGAAAAAAAAGACATTTCAAAGATAATTTGTCCTGGCCTGTGTGTTTTCTGTTGCGTGAGAATAATAGTTAAAAATAGCTTTTTAAATAAGCTGACTGAGTACAGTGCAAGGGTGTATGGGAGGAGGGTGGAAATTTTATGGCATACACAAAGAGAGAGAAGGAGAGCATGAACATTGTGATAGCACTTCAAGACCCTTTGGAAGCACTGACCTGACTCTAATCTTGTGGGGATGTTTGATGTTTGACAGACTCATGTTTTTTTCTGATAGTAGCCTAAAGCCTTTGAACTACTGCATATGCTTTCTCAGTCTGTATCTCTGTATCATAACAGGCTGTAGGTTCTTGAATCTTAATCTTCTTCTCAAAGTCCTGTGACATGTTTGCTATAGAAGCTACTGCATCAGTTTCTCTTTTTCATAACAAAAGCAGAAAATACAGGTTGCAGAAAGCTGCTTCTAAGCCATTTGGGGGAGCAGAAATCCTTTCTTTTTGTTACAATAATGAAGAATACTACACTGCTTCTAGGGAGTTAACATGAAATCCACCTTGAATTTATAATGGCTACAGGTTTGATTGTATTTCTTCCTATGATATGTTAACTTTAGAGGCTTTTAAGCCATGCTTTTTCTGTTTCCCTAATTCTCTTACACACACACAGACAAAAAAAAAACAAAACAAACCTGGGGAAATTCATGTCTTTTTGTCCTGACCTTGACTTTCTTCACCATTAAGCATGTTCACTTTCATTTTTTTTCTGTGTGCATCTGCACAGTGCATGCAAATATGCCAAGTAACTTAGCAGGGAGAAGAGAGTAATGGGTCTTCCACTTGTTGAAATTTATTATTGCTGATTTCAAGGTAGGGAGGGGAGACGGGTGGGAAGAATTTGTGAGATTTGATGTGGCAAAAGTAAGAGTTTTCACAAAAGTTGACTTCATCTTTTAAATAGCTGAGAACAGTCAGCTGAGTATCTTAAACCATGTTCAAGCCCTCTTAGCTTCATAGCGTATGTAATGGTGAAGATTGTTGATACGATAACTCCAGATATCAATTTCGGGGATTTAGATCTAAGAAAGAGAGTCACCCAAATGGCAGATCAGTAAGGCTTTGAGAGAAATGTGGGTCTTATAATGTCCAAAACTGATTTAGATATAACTCTGAGTTTTGAAATAGCTTGAGAGTTTGATTTGGAACTCTGAAATTGCTTTTCTCTTTCTTTTTATGAGGTTTCCATTAGCATGAACATATACAGTCTTGGACTGTTCGCTAAGCCCTTCATGCATCTTTGAGGCTGAGCTGAAGATTTCCCTTTCCCTCCCTTCTCTTTCTCTAATATATTGAAACAACAAAGTAGAAGACCATGCTATTGGTTGTGTTACGTTATAGTATGGAAGGGGCACTTAGTCCTATATCTGTGTAATTTTGAAAGAACCATCAGAACTCTTCCTCAGACTGTGTGAACATCAAAAAGCTTTCCTGAGGACAAGCTGAGCCAGAAGATTTGGATTTGCAGCCCAAAGATGGCACAAGCAGAAGGATATTTAGTATGTTGTTTTAGGGAAGTGAAAGTTATTTGTTTCACTGCTGATGGTTCTTTTTTGTTTTGAGCAATGATGTGAAGAGATGCATACCCCACCTGTTTGGACTTGCCCACAAGATATGCATTTTATTCTATGTCCAATCTCATACTGTTATCCTAAATGCCATATTGATTTTAGAGGCCTCTTCATTTGTATTTGCTCACCCTCATTCATAACAAAAAACTAGAACATGTCAGAAGTTACCTGGAAACCTTTCAAGCTTCCTAGTTCTCTGAATTCACGATGTGACTCCTTAAAATTCTGTTCCCATGTACTCTTCCAAATTACAAATTGCAGAAAGAAAAGTGCCACTCTATATATAAATACAAATTCATTTGCCATTTTTAACATTATATTGGCATGAGTCCATCTTGTTTGCACCTAGTTAGGGGAAATTTGTATGACTTCCAGAGTGTTCTGTTTCGTTAGGTGCTGCATTTTGACAAACAGGAATGTGTACAATTAAATTACAGTTCCTTTTGAGCCATTGTTCTGTTACAATTTCTACCATTTCTGTTGTTGATTGCATGATGGCAAATGTTTAAAGCACACTGTCTCTTAGGGAGTAAAATGTTCAGGGTTTCTGTATCTAGTAAAGTCAAACATTCTTTGAATCATATACTGAAGTATTCGAGATATTCCACAATCTTCAGCTGAAGAGGCTCCCACTTTCCAGTGTTTATATTCAATACAAGAAAACTGTATGGATAGTTTGGCAGGGCTTTTGTTACTGAGCCGATTGTCGTAGTTCTCTGTTTACACTTAAGAAGAGTACGTAGTATAGCAGCACACAGGCAAGCAGATAAATGTATGGTGGAAGCTAGCAGACTTGTTGTTCTCATTTTTGTTTGGGTTTTTGGTTTGGTTTGGGTTTTTTATTTGTTCGGGTCTTGTTTTGTGGGGCTTTTTGTTTGGGATTTTTGGAAGGTTTTTTTTAAAGAGGTTTTGCAGGGAGGATTGTCAGAAGTACTATCAAAGCTTCTGCACACATACTTGTGGCTAAATGCATTGCAAGTTCTTGAGTGCAGGTATTTTTGTACGAACTGTGGAACTCTACCTTGATTCCTCAAAACAAAACTCAGGTATTAATTTGAGGATTGTGGATTGAATTTTTAAGTCATGTGTGTACTGCTTAAAAGAAACAATGATTAGGACAGGTCTGGGAGTTTGGTTTTGATTCCTAAGGGCTTTTTAGGAGTAGGGGTGAAATGGAAAATGCTGTACATCAGGGGGTCGTTAATTTTTTGAAAACTCTCAGTCTGTTGGATTAAAAACCTACTGGGTTGCTGTAAGAATTATCTCGTGATTGGGTTAGGAGAATGAATTCTCAGCTTTCTTTGTGGATCCTGAAACATGAAGTAGTTGGACAATTTAACGTCACAGTAAGCCTACTGTGGACTCATCAGCTATTAAACAGAAGCTTTTGATGGTTGCATTTGTAACAGCTTGGGTTTGATACCTGCTTCCATGTAATGTCATGTGTTCCATTTCAGCACAGCAGTGGTAACCTTGCAGAAAAGGCTAAGGAAAAATCTCTCACTGGATAACCTGAACTAAAACAGTTGGATTTCAGAGGTTTGGGTATGGTTTTTATATAAACCAATAAGAAAGTGCAATAATGAAGTACAGACTCTTAGCAGTCCCTGAAAGGAGAACAAGATTTGTACAATATGAGCCAGCTGGCTTCCACTTTTTCAGACTCCATAAACAATGTTTCTTGCTTTTCTACAGTGAATACACAAAGTTGAGTTTCAAATGATTGTGTGAATTATAAGAAGCCTCTTTTTTCCCCTATTGTTGGAGATAATTTATATGATTCTGTTCTAATAACAAAGCTGAATTTACAAGGAACAAGCTCGGTCAGTTTGCTTTAGTTAGGAGGAGGTTTCAGCTTTGTGCTAAGCATTTGCATTTTAGATCTTCTATCTGTGGACCAGTTCTTTTGCTTAGAACAATTGTAATGCAAAGCTGACTTTACAGCAATTATTGTGAAAATAATTATGGGATATTTTTAGTACTAGCTGAAACTGTGTCCTTCAACCACATCATAAATGGAGAGATGATTTACTATTTCACATCAAGGGCCTATGTGATAATTTATGGCAGAATTTTTGTGAGAGTGTGTTTTGGTTTCTTTTGGTGATTTTGTGTTTTATTTAGATCTGCGTGACTAAAAATGTCAGTTCTTTGCTAACACCTCAGATCTTTTCTACTCTTTTCATCAAGATATGTGACCAGAGTCAAAGAGCTTCTCCCTGGGCAGAAGCGCTATTTCCAGAGACTTTTCTACTATACTACGAAGTACCTGTGCTCTGACAGAGGCTTGGCAAAGATTTAAAAAAAAAAAAAAAAAGACTGGGTATTTATTGTAGGACTTTCACTAAGGGAGAACTGGGAAGGGATTTGTTGTTGAAGTCCGAAAACCTTATCCAGCTGGTGAGTTTCTGCAGTGCAGCTGGCAGGAAAAAGCAGAATTTTTACATACTTTGAGATCAGCTTTATCATTACTGTGAAACGAAGCCTGTTATGATAACCTCTGAGTAGAAGTAACAGTAGCTTCAGTGCAGAAACATTTTGATGGTAGCTGTGATGTTAAGGCTGGGGAAGGGAGCGGGTGGACTATAGAGGCACCTCTGTTTTCCTTGCAGCACCTGTGCATTCCCCAAAACAGGAGGAATTCTTGTGCAGCTGTAAGCAGCTGACTTCGAGGCTGCTGGGCCTTTGGGGTGCTCATCTTATTTTCCAGCGTGAAACTTGACCGAGGTCAGAACAGATTTCCCTGTCCATAATTGTTATTTCCAAAAGTGCTTCTGCTTTCTGATTTCATATCAATCTCTGCAGCATCTGTGGCTGTTCCAGTTTCTGTGGGAAGCACCTGGTTGACTAATGTCTCGGTTAAATAATGTAGGACTGGTTGTCCTTTAGGTCTGGTGGTGTGTTCCATAAAAGAGCAAAAGCTCTTCTATGTTAATAGAAGGTTAATGTAACTGCACAGGATAAGGCCGCCTGTCTTCTGTAATACAACACTATAAATTGAGCACAGGGGAGCATTTTTTGAGGAACAGAACAGTAATTTGTTAATGAGCCTGAAGTGTTTGTCTCGCAAAGCTTTTTGCTCACGATAACAGAAAAACCTGTACTGTACAGCAGACTGTAATTGATTGTACCAGAGACTGACAGCTATGCAAATCTCTCTGTCAACAACAATTTGAGCCAGCAGGCTGGGCATGCTGAAGAAGAGAATTCCAGTAATCTGCTCCTGTCCTTATCTCTGGGGTAGAGCCGTTTAGTTTACAGCCTGTTAGAAATATGTGACCAGTTATCTGCTAGATTTATTACTTGAGCAAGCCTCCTTAGCAACAGTTTTTTCCCCACAGTGCCAACTGCTGGGTTTAAAAACACTCTTTCAAACCGAGCTGTAGTGTCCTTTATTTTTTGACAAAATATTTTTAAAACTTCGCTTGTTGTCAGTGATTCAAAGTTGATGCCTGAGTCTTCAGAGGATGTGAAAAAGCAAAAAAGGGGAACTCTGTGAATAAAAATGGAGAATTCTTCAGGGCCTGCTCTTGCATGTTTGTCCAGGCTTGTTTTTTGTTGTGACTTTTAGCATGTATAGAGTTATATACATGTGTGCTTGATGTGCAGTTGGGAGCAGTGTGACTGCATCTTGAGGTATCTGACTGCCTCAAAGCAAAGCAAAAGTTCAGCTTCAGATACCTTTGTTAGTCATGCTACTTAACTTCTTTAGGTGAGGGTTTTGATGATTGATACACAGTAAGAAATCTTGGTTTTATTTTTCCAGACCCAAAAATGATAGCTGCAGGAAAATTTTCAAGTCTTCCCAGAAACGGCCCAGTGAACCACCAGTTCTCATTAGCTTCGTCCATGGACCTTTTGACCACAAAACCTTCTCCAATTGAGCATCGCTCCAACTCCTTCCAAGGCATTTCTATCCATGGCACTCTCCCCAGGAAGAAGAAGGGGACAGTTCCCACTAGGTCTTGTGATATGTTTAGCCATGTGGGAACGTTGCCTTACACGAGAACACGGCAGCAGCCGCCTCTTGTACAGGATGTTATAGAAGAGTACCCTCCTGAAAATGGAAAGGGCAGCCAACTCTATGCCAGGTATGTTGTAAAACCTTAATTTACATATGTTAGTTGCATAGGGATTATTACATACTCTCCTAGGCCTCTAAAGGCCCAATTATAGCTACAGCTGTTTACTATAACTCTTAAGTTAAGTTTTCTCCCTAGTAGTCAATTCAGGTCTTGATGGAAGACCTAAATAATTTTTTATGATTGTGTCTTGCCTCCGAATGTTGAAAAGGTATAATACTGTGTGTACTATTCCCATGGAGGAAATTTTTTAAAGTCACTGAATTGCTTTGATGTGACCCTTTGCATTGTTGTAACAGAGCAGTTTTAAACACGAAATCATAACTGTTCAAACTTGGTTTTGATTTGTATTCAATGCAATATGGGTGGAGGGCTGAGGAAGAGGAGCGTGGTGTTCCGGCTGCCTCACATCTAGAGCTATGTGTAAGCCTTCTTCATGAAAGACTTAGTGGAACCCAGTGTACACTGAGCTAATGACAAATTATCCCTGTTTATTATTGCTGCCTGACTTCGTGGTTAGCATATGCATAACTCTTGCAAAAGACCTATACTCTTATAGCTAGCCTTTCTTTTGGGAGTCTCTTATCATCACTGATATTTCATGGCTTACAAAAAGTAATTAATTTTGTAAATGTCCTTTTTGTTTGTTTGTTTTGATATTGAGGTCTATAAAATGGGGAAGAACTTCAGCTAACACAAGAAAAATTCTGTGTAATGCAGTGAATCAGTTAAATACATAGAAATGAGAGAATGTTTGGTTGCTTGGCTTATGGAGTTAAGGGCTGAGAAAAGATATCCAAATTACAAGTCCTGAATTAGGATTTACAGTCTTGTGTCCATCACTACAATTTTTTGGTTTCAAGTCTTGTGAGTGAAGGAGAATTCTAGTTAGGTAAGGTTGTGTGTAGAGTGGTTTTCTTATGCTTTTTGCTTGTGCTTTATGGGATCAAGCTTTCTTCTCACTTAAAAAGAAGTCTTTCTTCTCTATACCCCATTCATTTTAAAAGAAGAAAGGACCTAAGTGGGTTTAGTACTCCTGTGTCACTGATCTCCAAGATGTACCTGCTTACATGAACTGGCTTTTAAAGAAGCAAATGATATTTAATTTACATACTTCTAGAGAATGCAAGCAGCCTGGGGTGTTGCTGTGAAAAGAATATGGTGATACACGCTGAAGTTGTATATCTTCTTTTTCAAGAGCAGTTACTAAACGTGATTTTCTTGAGAGACCAAATCCTACTGATAACTTGTCTTATAAAGAACACTTCGGCAAACCAGTAAGAGTACGGACAGAATGCTTGAAATGAAAATGTCTGCCTGAAAGAATCAAAACATAATGCTTTTGACTTGATAAAGAGATTCAAAGGATGTTGTTAGTGCAGCCTGTGAATAGAATTTGTGTCTATTGAGTCAGCAGCAAGTGTTGTTTCTGTTTGATCTTTCGATTACTTTGCTAAAACACACCCTGAATGCTATGGTAACAACTTCTAACAATTGGTTTCTTTAATTTTTCAATGGATCATTTTATGTTCTGCTCCGTGACCTGATGGCACAGTTGTGTTAGAGCAGAAGACAATACCAACATGGCAGTCAGCAAATATATCATTTCTTGAATCTTCTTGCAATGACACTGCACTTTTCATTAGTTTACTTTAAGGGAAAATTGAGAGAGAAAGTCTGATTTTGGTAAGCATTTTTCTGTGTTTGCTAAGGTATGTATTCTAATGCTTACACTCACACTGCAATTATCTGGACCTAATAGTACAGGGGAGTCCACGTTTCCTTATTAGTGCTTTTTTTAGAAAAGCCCTGTTACTTCACTGTGGTAATTTATGAAATAGTGTAACATTACATGGATATTCTCATTCAGGAGTATATCAGTTGCTATATCCATCATTGCTATAATGCTGTTTACAAAAACTGAA
>VYZQ01049466.1:1970-21202 GCA_013400655.1 Mystacornis crossleyi | reverse complement strand
GAGAAGATAGTTCTTCTCATGATCTCTCCTTCAATGAGGTAGAAAGGAGATGCTTTTGAAAATGTCCCCAGCAAAAGTCACTTTAAAGTAAATGAACAAACATGTTTTCCTACATCAAATACTGGCAATGTGTCTCAGTGTTTTTCCCACAAGTTCAGTTATAAAAGTGTGAAGTAGCACAAAGCTGATTCAGGGCCACTCAGCAGTTCCCACCGCTCTAAGAGTGGTTGTAATATGGGAGTTGAATGATAGTGAGGATTTGGGCAACTTGATGATACTGTTGTGTCTGCACTTAAATTTTGTTCAAGTTATCACAGCTAATTTATAATTGTAGCTGATTGGTCTGTGAGAATGCCAAGGGCCTGGGAAAAGCAGATGCTTAATAGGACTTAGGGTGTCAAGGTCTGCATGTTGCAGGATTTTTGATAGCAACGATGAGAGGAGGTAATGTACAATGTTGGAAAGGTGGAGGCTTTCATAGAATCAAACAGCTAAAGATTACGGGATATCTGCTCAAAGATTTTTCATTGAAGCAGTCATACAGAGAACTATTGGACAAACCACAGAGTCTGAAAAACAGATTATGTCTGAGTTACTGAAATTCTGGCTATTCTCTGGCACCTACTGAACTGAATAATGGATGTCAGGGTTGAACACCAGGATTCAGCTTTTCAATTACAGCATTGATTTTGAGTACGTAAGAATTTTATCAAATATTTTAGACAAGTGATTAGTTACGCAGATGTTAAAGTTTTCTTTACACAATTTTCATGTTTGATAGTTCATCGTCTTCAAATCCATGCAGGATTTGAAGTTGGTAGTATAGCAGTATTTAGTTTGTCATACCAGAAATACGATTCAAGTTGCTTATAGTGATTTTTTTTCCTTCATTTTAGCCAGTGACTGTTCATGGTGACAACCTCAAAAGGGCTTTTTCTTTTTTTTAATCTTTTGATTATTCCCACACATTTGACTGTCATTTAGAGGTGTTGGGAAGTGGAGAAATAGCATTCAATAACAGCTGAATTCCGTTCCCTTTTCTCATCTCAGCTCTAGTTATATTTTGAAGGAGTCCTCATACAACAATTCCTGTTTTCTGAGAAATTATGTTGTTTCTCATAGTGGTCAAATGGATCAGTACTTGCTCCTAGACAGTCAGTGCCAACCAGTATGACACCAAAATATTTGCTGTTGAAAAATGTTGCTGTGGGGAGAAGAAGAGGAAAGCAAAAGAGGAACTTCACGGGTCTTGTTGTCTTGCATTTATCTTTTTCTGGAGTTCCTGAAGCTCCACACTTGTTTGCAAGCTCTGTGTATTTTCTTGGCTGTATCAACAAGAAGCCCATACATGGAAAAAAAGCACATAAGGGTCTTGATAGGAATCTTAAAGCAGGACTGAAAAGAAATTGAGACCATTTCCAAGGACGACTAGGGAGAAATTAAAGGATTGTATGTCTGCAAGATCAGCCAGCATTGAAAAAGGTGTTGTCAGATGTCAGTCTCTAGAGTGATTGTGTTTCTGGCTAGGAAAAGCCTCAGAATCACGAGGGCTAAGATTGTGATGCTTTCTTTTAGTGGTCAGATATTACTGAAGGAGTGTTTATGCTACCACAGTTTCCACACAGACCTGTGAATGTGGAGGAGGGTGAACAGAGGACTTACACTGCTCAGGAGAATGGCTTAATTACATGTAGCAAGTCAGGTGCTTTTTTTTCTTCTTTTTTTGTTCCTATGAGCAAAAACGTGCTGGAAGGGGATTTTATTTTGTCCCAGAATGAGGTAACAGCAAGAGGTGGCAGCAATGTGAATACCCAAAATAGATGTGGGAGTCCTAAATTCCTTTCTGTGACAGAAGGAGTATGGAAAGAGCAAGAAGCCAATACCGTGTGTCCTACTGCATACTTACCTCAGCTTGAGGTATTCTGAACACTTCTCTGTTCCAGGGACATCATTCTGTATTAAATATGCTTTTTATCTGAATGGAAGTAGGTCTTATGGGATTATTAGGAAGCTAAAATACTTAATAAAATCCAATCTGTGAACCCACAATTTACACAGCACTGGTTGCCTTATGTGCAGACTTTAACACATAAATGTTGTAGGTAAACAGGTGCAAATGAATACAGCGGTAAAGTCAAGCTTATTATGAAGATAAACATTAGCATTACTTGAGAGGTAAGAAAATCTGATGAAAGATAAGAATTTAGTATTATTGAAACAAGCCTTCAGTTAAACTGATTTTGAGAGACAGCAGAACGGGCCACTATCTTTCATCTGATGTTAGTCATCTGAAAGTATTAATTTTTTTTTCTGCACATCTTCTAATATAGTAAGTGAGAATGTGGGTTTACCCTTTTTTATTAAGATTCTTTGAGAGGGAAAATGGAAAGGGAAAAGTGTGCTTTATATTTTTCTTAACTTCATGACATTATAGATTTCCTTCACCGGGAGCACATGGCATAAAGAAACATATCATTGCTAACAGAGAGCGGAGATTCAGGAGTTAGTTTTATTTGGTTGCCTCCTAGTTATTTGGGCTAACTGCTTAATCTGGTTTTCTGCATGTAATGTGACAGTATTGTGGTGGAATCGAATGACAGGAAAATGCAGTACTTAATCTTTACTATTAGTTGCTGCACATCAGTGAAAGTTACCATTCCTTGAAAATAGCTTCAAAAAACTTGTGCAGAGATGAAGGCTTATCTAACAAGGGAATATGGGGAGAGAGAGGAGTAGATCAGCTTGGAGACAGGTATCTGAGATGTATAGGGCTCCAACATAAACATCTTTCTATATGACTCATGGTGAATTGCAGAGTTTTGTACATTTTGTTGTGAGACAGCTTATCAGATAAAATACTACAGTACTTGTGAAGATACTTGTTACCCCATCCATTTCCCAAAGCCAAACGTTTTCAAAGCATTTTTGTCATGTGGATGCTGAAAGAAATGTAGGGCACTTCTTTCTCTGCTCTCTTCTGGATATCCTGCTTTTTATATATCAGTAAATAAACTGTTTTGTCTTAAAGCTTTTCTACCTCTTTCGTTTTGGTTTGGCTTGATCTATCCTAAAGATCATTTGCCTTGCAGCAGAAGGTGGGAACAGTGGAGCCTGTAGGAAGGCTGGTCTGCAGGAGTGCAGGCTGTAAGTGCAGACCATGACAAAACGTGCTCACTCCAGAGTAAGCAGGTTTGTTCTTTCCGAGTGTGTTGCACATGCAGTGCTGGTAGGCTCTTCGTCCTGAAAGATTCCACAGGCCAGCAAAGACCTAAACGGCAAAGTTGTTCAGGAGCATTTGGTACTGGAATAACTTCCCACAGATCATTGCAATGTGAGAAGAATTCAGGCATGCTTAATGACTTTGCTGAACTGATGAAAAATGGGATTTTTTCCCCCCCAGTCGAATTGAAAAGTACTGGGAAGGGGAAACACATCTTCTGTTTAGAAGCTTTCTTTTTCCTCTGTGCTTCACCCCAATGATCTCTGCAATGTTTGTAACATGCTTTATGTTCATACCGTTACCAAGATGACCCTTCTTTGTATATTGCATAGCAAAAAGCTTCAAAGGGTCCAAATTCTATTTCCATTCAATTTTCCAGCTTTTTATTCTTTTAAACATCAGTTGAGAATGAAACTTGACCCTTGATAAGTACTGAGATAATGTGAAGCAGTAATAGATGATACAGCCTGAACAGTTGAACACGATCATTTTATGGGGAAGGCTCAGTATTCTGGTATTCTGGATTAAAAGCTGTTAGGAAACCAGACTAAAAACTGAGTATAAAACAATAATATAGTTTCAGATGTTATGCAGTTACATTCAAAACAACACAGGGAATTCAGAGATTGTTTTCTGGTTTGATTAATTCCAATGTAACCCAATTTCTACATTTCTGAAGCTGCTTATTAGGTTTCCAGTGTTACATTTTTGTAGCAGCTTCCACCAAACAGGATCCTGTTTCTAAATTTAGAGTATTTGTCGTCCAAGTGGCAAACTCGATAGCTGTAACAAGTGCCCGATCCTCGCTAAGTTTGCCCAGTTCTCATTGTGCCTGTCACGTTTGTAGTTAAGGGCAGCACCGTGTATGTCATCCCAGGTTCTGTAGGAAACATCCAGTCATGTACTGCAAGCTCTGTTAACCTGCTAGTTCTCAAATAAAAACAAACATACAAAATGCTTTGAAATAGAAATAAAAACAAGCATATATTTTATGGAAAGAGTTGTAACAGTGCAAGGCTCTTCACTTAGGCTTCTGTGCCCTTTGCCACCTGTCTGTATAGAAAACCTATGATGAGATATTTTTAAATTAGGGCAGTGACTTGATTATCTGGCTTTCAGGTAATTGTCATGCTGAAATTATGATTATTTTGAGAACTTCTTCTTTGTATATATAGAGAGTGAATGGTAGTACTTTCTGTTTCCTGTTAGCACTGCCCTTCCAGTGCAATCAGAGACAGTAGCTTAAATGGGAAAACATAAAAGCAAAAAAATAAATTCAAAAGCCATTGGGAGAGCTCTCTTTTAAATTTATTTAAAATATTTTAGGTGGAAAGTAGGTATTTCAGCCATCTGTTGGAATTTCAAGATTCTTTTTATTTGCTTAAAATGATATAATTGACTTTATTTCTCAAATTAATTACTGTTGGCTCCACTACCTGTCTTTCTGGAAGAAATCAGTGATTTATATATTTGTTAAAAATTAGATAACATAGGCCATCGAGCTCTAACACACAGCTTTTAACGAGAATTTTAATGTGACTAGTAGCATATTGCTCATATGAATGCATCTCTTCAGTATGAGGTTATATTTGGACTCACCATTTTTTTGTTTGTTTGTTTGTCTGTCCTTTCTCTCCTGGTACTATTTTCTTACAGGGATCAGAATATTCTGGATCCTACATTGGAATACGTTAAGGTAAGGTACTGTTTCTTACCCTCAAAATATTTTATTTGGTATATACCCAGCAGTGACAGAGCATTTCCAGTCATTTGTAGGTAAATAGTGCAGCTGTCTATCTTTTGGGACAGAGAAACTAATTATACATGTCAGACTGTTTTCTTAAAGCTTAGGTGAAATACTTGTGGGCATTGTACTTTGGGTGTAGGTTGCATTTTTATACTGGGGCTTCCTTACAGTTACATGGTGACTGTTTAAATTCTTGCTTTTGTTAGCAGATTAAAAGAAACTTATTTTGGGGGGGTTTTTTATCATTTGTATTTTTTGCTTATGGATTTCTGGGGAAGTAAAGAATCACATCTGAAAATAGCACAAAAATGTCAAATTTAGGTTTACAGTTTTAGCATTATACTTGCCACATTTACAGTTAAAAATTCATTTCTGGTCAAAAAAGGTAATTAGAACCCAGGAGAAGTTGTGAGTTCTGTTCTCCTGTTGTGAGATCTCCTGTACAAGATCAATGTGTGTATTTTGTTAGAGTAAATAAAAAATACTCTGGAGCATTCATAAATTGTATTCAAAAATCAATCCCAGACTGGCAATGTAGAGACTTTAGAAGAAGCCTTAGAGATGTGATTCTGTAATGGGAGTCTCTTGTAATGCTGTAATTGTTACCGAATTAGTACTTTTCAACATGTTTTGTTTAAGTGAATGTTTTACCTCAGGACCTTGCAAAAATCTGGCTTATATTTCGTGTATTTCAGCAATGGGCTTCTCTAATTGTTGGGCTTTGTTCCCTGCCTTTTCTGTTTCCTGAGAAGTGTCAGATAAAGACAGGTTATCCTTAACATAGGATATTTCTAGAGCTATTAACGTGGACAGCCTCAATTTCTCAGACACCTGAATTTCTGCTACAGGCTAGAAGTTCAGGTGAGGAGGAGACTGAGGAGAACCAGTTCAAGGGGGTTTTGCTGCTAGAATTCCCCCCGTGGCTGCTCATAGTTGAGGCAAATGAAGAGGTGCCCAGGTTAGGGTTCAGGCTGATGGAAGAAGTAAACTAGGAGATTGTAATGCAGTGTTGAGAGGGGATTGTCAAAGGAAAGGATTGTCTGAAAGTGTGGTGTAGTCTTCTCCTGGACTTTTCTGCCTAGGGTTGGGGTAGATGCAGGAATTAGGGTTTTGTAGAAGAGAAGGGGAAGAGCAGAACACAAAGGTCCTTGGAAAAGTGGCTGCCACAGGGCTCTCAGAACAGCTGCTGGATTTCTGCTCTGCACGCGTAGCTCAGTATTGCGAGGTGCCTGGCCTCAATCCCAGCCTAAAGCTGGGATATGCTAAAGCAGAGAAGGCCAAAAGCCTTCTCAAGAGGGGATGCCAGAGGCAACAAAGTGGTGGACATGTTAATTGCTGTATTTAATTTACTGTGTATCTTGCACTGTGCTGTACCGAGTATACTGTTACAGTTTTAATAATGTGACTAAGTAGAAGGCAGAGCTATCATGTGCCAATTCATCAATATGTGTGTCCTGTCTTGTTGCAGCAAGTTCTGTATTGTAAGTGTGGTTTCTGATCTTTTCTAGTAGAAGCTTGTCTTGGACTCCTGTCAATAGCAGTGGTGCTCAGCTTGGTTATTAAAACTTTGATGTTGAGGAGGAAAGCCTGGGGAAAAGAGACTTAGGAGGGAGAACACAAGGGTTACCAATCCCTTCTCTTCCTCTTCCTTTTTCAGTTTTTCCTGTATATATCCCTACCTTTAGTGAACTGCAAGTTTGGACCCTAGTTCAGTGGTATTATAACAGGAATTCTAGGCAAGACATCTCAAACCACAACTTTCAAAAATATGCAGAAATTGCTTTTTAATAAATATAACTCCCCAAAACATTTTTTCTCTGTGAAAGTCTGTGTTGCTAACAAAACTGATTCCAGAAATGTGTTCTTACACAGAAATCAATCAATCATAAATAAAGGAGGTCTCTCATCAGTATTTCATTAATCAGTTAACTCTTAACTGTAAAAATTGTTGGTGAATTCATACCAACAGGATCTTGGACTCCCTTTGTTGGCTTCAGTTTTATCAAATATGTGTTCATTGTCTTCTATAACTTACCCTATGATAACTATTATATTAATGTTTATAAATTTTCCAGATCCTTGAGTACATTATGGTTACAGTGTTAAGTCAGGTATAAAATGCAGAACACAAACCTTCTCAAGCTGAAAAAATAGATTTCTGTAGCGTGTTTATACCACCATTGCCATTTGCAAAAGTCTCTTTGGTATATAATCTGTACATATGTAATTTGAACTAGCAGGTAGGCTTTGACAGATGTTTCTTAAGTAGGAAAAAATATCTTTAAATGAAAAAGAGTAAGAGAAAAGGGAGAAAATGAGCATTTTTGGGAATCATATTTTGCTGATTCAGGGTATGAAAGTTCTGAGTGAGAGATCTGTATTTCTGGTGCACAGAAAAATATAATTAATATTGTCTCTCAACAGAGAAGTGTTGATTTACTGCCTGAAAACACATATAAACTTGAGTATGAAGCATGTGTGGTGTATCACACCTAAAAACTAACACGAACTAATTGTACATTGTAGTTGTAAAGTCTTGATACTCGTTCTTGTTTCTCTCATGTTGCTCTTCAGGCTGTAAAGAGAAGAGAGACTTTGGATTAATTTGCCTTGAAAGAATTGTATTATCTTGAAAGTAATTCATGGCACAAATTTAAATTGTGTTAGGGTAGTTTGGCTTCTGGCAGTTCTACCCAAGAGTTACAGTCCCGAGCAAACTGTACTGTGTCCGGGCCCTGGGGGCACAAATTGTTCTCCAGTGTCCTGGCCAGCCTCACGTGGGACCTCCACCCACACCCACTGAGCACGGGCTGCGTCAGCCCGGGGCCTGCAGACCCCTCCTGAGTTGTGCACTGGGTGTGCCTGTCCTGTTTCCCAGGTGCCGCGTGGGAAGCTCGGGACACAGCTCGGGACACAGCTCGGGACAGGCTTTATACCTGGCCTGTCACCTCTCTGGCCTGAGGCTCTCTGGAACGCGACGGGACCTGTTGGTGTCATCACCCTGCTCACCTCGGTTGGGTCTGGGTGCTGGGGGAGTGCAGCTTGGTGTGAGCACTTTGCCCACCCTGTGCTCCCGGGTCTCTGTCCCGCAGGGAGCAGCCCCACTCCTGTTGCTCCCTGCCGTGCTAATTGTAGGTGGCTGTTAGGAAAGATTCAGATAGGTGCCGTTCTCATAACTGAGCCACTTCATGAGGCTGCACAGTCACACCTATTGTCCTTCAAGACAAGCAGCTAGTTTTAAACTGGCTAGATTTAAGAAGTAATTTTACAAAAAGACCTGGGCACAGAGCTGACCGTGCAGCTTCACAGTTACAAATCCACACTGTTTCTGCAGTGGTGCGAACATGCTGCTGGAGTTTCTTTTGAGTCCCACAAGAATGGTAATTAATACTTGTTTAGAATGTGCTCCTGCTGGGGAGTGATCAGCATCTCTTCAGAACTGGACTATGCTAGAAATGGAATGTGGTGAATTCATTTGGGCTTGAGGGAGAGAAACATGGTTCAGTGTGCTGGTTTTGGTTGTGTGCTGCTTCACAGTGAGAAGAACATCATGATGTCTGTTGTGGCCACAGTGACTACAAGCAGATAGACTGGTGGTAAACTTTGAATCTGAGTGTAGCAATTTGTTTTTTAACAGACCTTTCCTTGCTGAAATTTGGTCACTGAAAAGAATATAAATAAATCCTTGTATTCAGAAATACTCTGAACAGAGGAAAGGCAAAATAAATTGGTTTCTTCTGTTATTTTATTCTGCTCAAAATAGAAGACAGAAAACACTGATTATAGAATTAATCTTTTTTTTTTTGTAAGTGAATGTTATCTATAGATGAACTGTGGTCTCTAATTCTTTAATGTAAATTACATTGCTCACAAGTTGCAGTTTACTACATCTTGAATATTGATGTATTAGTTCATTCAGTATATAAAGACAGCTAATTATGCAAAAGCAAGTTCTAAGGGGGGAAAAATGTACTGATTTGCTGAAGTCTGAGTATACTGAAGTGTCCATATGGCTTCAACTCTTCCTTTGTATTCACAGTGCTGCTGAAACCATGGTCACAGTTAAATGGCTCTTTCAAAAAAAACCTTTTATGGTAGAAGTGAAAACAGGCCAGACTGCTTTGAGTCAGGCTGCTACCCAAGTCATGAAAGAGATTCAGGGACACAATAGCACGTTGTGCATTCTGTGAGATTTTTACAAGTTTTATGAACCAAATAATAGATCCATTGGTAGTCTCTGCAGGTTCTTCCCACACCCTCAGTCTGCACATCCATGAAACAGATTCCTGCAGCAGGGGAGAAAGAATCAAGTGCTGGCAGATTTGAGTGTGTCAGAGAACTTTTTGTGAGTCACTCTGATGAAATTCATGTGAACTAAAGATAGCTTTCTGTCCCATTCCTATTCACTAAAAATACTTTAGGATCTTTTCATAGAAATCATTGCTGTGATCACTGAAGCTATATCAGGGTGAAAAAAAAAAAGAGATGTCTCTCCTCCTTTCATGGAAACCTTTCAAGCATTTCCTGTGGAAATAGTGCTTAATAATTACAGAAATACATATCGGCAGTTGAGTTGACAAATATTTCTATGGCCTGAGGTTTTGGAGTTGTACTTTATTCCATTAGTAGAAAAATTGCAAAATTTATGACTGATTGTCTGTTCAGCATGGTCATGAGGGAAGTTTATATTTAGACTCAGACTTGAAAAAACTGTTGCTGGTTTAAGGAAGTTACAGCTGCAGAAAAAGAGTCTCTTGTGAAGTTCTCCTGAAGGATTCATTTGCCTCAGCCCTACAGTGTTTTCTCCCTATTTTTACTCTTCCTTGATTTTGTTAGAAAGCAGACTGTCATAGAAATTACCATCATTCATCATGGCTTTGGTTAGTGCAACTGAAAATAAAATTTTGATGACGTTCCAGTGTGTTGATCATTATCTATAGCTTTGCAAGATGGGACAATATTTTGTGGGTTTAATTCAACTTCAGGGAACTTAGATCAGGTTATGAGATTTATTGATGCACAGTTTGTATAGTTAATTGCACAAATGCATAATATTGTGGATGCCAATCCAGTATAGGTGCAGGTGTTTGACTCTCACCATTTTATTGGCTGAAGATACTCTGGTAAGAGGGTGATCAAAAGTAAAGTTTGTATGTGTGTATGTTTAGGAAAGTTTAGAAAAACGTCTGTGTCAGCATGACAAGTAGCCACAGTTTGGGCAGCAGTTTTTCCTGATGATGGTGAAATTTCCTTGCAAGCAGCCTTTTTTAGACATGGAAATATATTAGAGAAATCCCCACCTCACTGGAAAACTTGCCAACCCCAGTGTATTCCTGTTCGTGCTGTGTATCACACTCCTGCAGAGACTTGCCTGTTGGGAAGCGAGTTGGGACTTGTGAGCAGAATGTTTGTTGGGTTTCTGCATTGCCTGACAGCATTATCAGAGCTGGGAGGGACGCCTGGCACTAAGGCACCACATGATCAGGAGGTTCTTTGAGTCTGTAGGGTGGTTTGAGGGCTTCTTCTCCACACTTTTTGCAACTGTAGCAAAGGGCAGCAGTATCACAGAAGGTGGAATTATCAGATGGAATGTGTTTTGTTGAGAAAAGGAGTATGCCCACGTGGCCAGCTTGGACTTTACACATCTCTGTCATTACGGGCTTGTCGTCCTACTCAGAGATCATCAGTGATGTCCGTAAGGCTTCAGACAGAGATATTTCCTTTTTTTTATGTTTCTCTACTTAGCAGGAACAGAAGTTTCACAAACATCATTCCACAGAAGTTGCCTCTTGTATGTAAGCTGTGTAATTCAGATGACATAGATAAGATTCTGCTAGAGCCAATCCGATGTTGAATTCATGTAATTATCGGTCTCAATGAAAACCTTCGGTTTGATTCTTGATGGGTGGTTGCTGGTTGTGCACTGCCCTCTGCTGGAAAAGAAACACTTGACTGGATATTTTTAATCAAGTGGTTATTCAAATCACGTTTCATAATAATTTCTTTGTAACTCTTATAGGAGCCTGACTGTTGGAAGTTGATTGCTTTTTTCCCAAGATGCATAGAAAGGGGGGGGGTTCCCCTTCTTCCTGTCATTAAGTTATAGAAATAGGTCCTAGGGGGAACTTCAGAGTTTTTTTCTGTCAGGGTGTCAACTGAGACTGTTAGAATAGATGTTCTGATTTGTCCAAAACTTCCAGCAGAAGAGATTCCCTATCATCCCAAAATAATCCACTCTAGCTCCCAAACTAGATTAGCCTAATGATCTTTTAATTGTTATTGTGGGAAAATTTTTCCTAAATTGTAGTATTTTGCACATGGAGATTAGGTTTTGGGGGCTTTTGGTTTTATGTTGTTGGTTGGTTTTGGGGGTGGTTGTTGAGGTTTTTTTGTTTGTTTGAGGGTTTTTTGTTTGGTTTGGGGGTTTTGTTTTGACCATCTATCTTCTATTCATAACCTATATTTAATTTTGTAGTGGGTAAGTTTGGGCTGTTGCAATAAGTTGGACAAAGCATCTTGGCTTTTAGTCCTGTTCTGGTGATAGCAAAATTTCAGGTAGTAGAATTTTTTTTTTTCAGCCTTATACTAGGCTTGTTTCTTACTATGTCTGCCCTTTCCCTACTCAAAAAGGGCATCTGTTTCCTTTAGTATGTATGATAATTATTCCTAAAAGCTTCCATCGGCCCAGGAAAAAATTTTTAAAGTACTTAAGGAGTTATATATGCAGTTGAAATTCATCAGCTCTCAAGTATTTTATTCCCCTGAAATCATAGTGAGAATCTTGTCCTGTTCATTTGGAGTTAAAGAAAGCTTATCTTATTTGATACAATGCAGTTATTCATAATTAGTGGTGGAATATAACACCCAAGTTTCAGTATTTTCTCATGTTGAATTTTGTTTGACCAACAGGCTGGTCTCTGAAAACAAGGTTGAGTCAGCAGTCCTGTAATCTATTGGCTGCAAAGTGATGAATAAAATGTAAGTTGGTGTTTGCAGTAAATTATGCAGGGAGTATGATTCTACAACTCTGCCAGACAACGCACGTTCAGTGTACTGTCCTAGTTCATGTTTGCCTAGAAGAGCGAATCCCAAGTTAGCCTGTTCCTGTTTGGAGCTTTTTGCTCTTTCCCAGCACCCAGTTCCTGAATGGCCTGATTAGCTCTAAGATCTGTGTTTTTCTGTGGTTGGTGGGGTTTGTGGGTTTTTTGGTTGGTTGAGGGGTTTTTTTTGTTTTTGTGGGTCTGGGGCAAGGGGAGTTAGTGGACTGTGAGGAGGAATTTTTTTTCTTTGTGAATGATAATCCTTATATGAATTGAGTCAAGTGGATAGCGATTTTCTAATTATTCTGGCCTTCATTGTGAAGTCTTTTAGCAGTGCATTCCCCTCTCCTGATGCTGAAATGGAGTTTAGGGTATTTTGCTTATGGGAGCAACTTCTGTAAGGCTGAGGGTGCTTTAGTAAATACAAAATGCTGATAATTCTTAGAGCAGCAATCATTCTCTCTTTGCATGTTAATGGTTAATCTTACATGTTATCCTACCATGGATTTGACCCAGTTAATGTCTGTATTCTGCTTCTTCTGTTATTACTCATTAACTCTCAAAAGATGTCTGGTCTGGAGTCCTCAAAAGCCACTACATTCACTGAGCTTTGAGTTGAAAACTATAAAATTACTTTGCTCGGATTTCCTTGGCACCAGTAGTAGTAATACTAGTGGCAGTAGCTACTTAGTTTACCTTTGCAATACCTTTGTTAGAGGATTGGTAACTACTGTCAGGTCTTATTTACAGATGAGAAACATAAGCTGGAACGGTCTGAATCTGAAACGTGGGATAGAAGTCTTGGGGTACAAAAAACAGGTCTTGTTTTATCTCTAGTGATCTTGTGAAACTTGGATTTAAATGAATTACCTGTTTTCTCCAAAATATTAATCCCAGTGGCTCTCAAATGCTGACAGTTACCACATAATCACTGAATGGTTTGGGTTGGCAGAGACCTCAGAAGATACCTAGTTACAATTCCCTGCCTTGTGCAGGGGCACCTTCCGTTAGACCGGGTTTCTCAGGGCCCCATCCAACCTGGCCTTTTGATAATACTCCCAAGTCAAAATGTCCGTGTCAGTGAAAGCAAATACGGGTACGTAGTGATGTGCACTTACTTTTCAAAGAAATTTAGAAAGGGGGGCTGGTTTTTTTTTGGTTTTCATAGTTTTGGAGATGGTCTAGTAGCAAAAGCTGTCAGGGACATGCAAATGATTATATTTAACTCCATGCAGCACCTCACTGTTGTTCTTTCACTGTCTGAGCCACATGAGCCACAAGGGGGAGTGAGTATGTAATGTGTGGAGAGCAGATGATGATGATGATTTTTATTATTAGGCATTTTGGGTCCTCTTACTGATAAAGCCTAGGGAGGTGAAGCTCCTACTCTCTCAGAGCTGTGTTTGCAGATAATAATTAGAGTAAGACTGGTACATTGTGTGTGTCTGTTTTGCTTCTTTTTGGAGACACACTGAGATACAGTTTAGCCTGTGGAGAGGACAGCAGAAGGAGCATTGGGACATTTCACTTGGGATGTCACCTACTGATATGTGCTGTCAAAGGAGCAGGTTGGCCTGACATTTTTGTATGTTGGGTATTTACAGAAAATAAGCGTCTACACAAATAATGGAGTATGATGTTGTGTTGGCTGTCTAGAATACCTAGAGATCATTTGCCTCCATGTCCTCAAATTCTTCTGTTGGTAAAACGTTGAAAGGGTGGCAAAAACTTTTGAAAAGCCCAGCTCTGACAAAGTGACTTGTAAGTTTTCTTTTTGAGTGCTACACATCCAAAATACACATCCTTTGTGTTAAAGGAAAGTATTTTAGTGTATTCAGGAGTTTTAGATAATTAGCTGGTATTTTAAAGACGTCCACTTACCCTGGTGAAGTAACTTTTTTTTTTTAATCTTTCCATTATATTTAGAATTGGTTTAAATCTCACACAAACAGGCACTTTATTTTGACAGGACTGGGGAGACTTTCAAAAACAGAAGTCTAAAGTTAACAATTGTCTTAATGCCTTATTTTTATGTGCAAGACAGCTCTGATATGCTGGCCAGCAAAGCTACTTAAACTAATGACAGCTAAGTTAGCAGGAAAAAGAAGAAGGTATTAGCCATAAACTGTGAACTAATTCTGAAAAAAAAGGAAACTCATGCCTTTTCATAATTCTTTCGGATTTTTTTGCCCCAATCCAGGGAACAAATTGAAGGAAAAATAGGTGAGCCACTACAAAATTGTTTCGTGTTTGTACATGGGTTGGCAGACAGTAGGTGGAGCTCAAGAATATGTATGTTAGTTTTCTGTAGGATCGATAAAACCTGCGGGTGGATTCATAATAGGAAGATGTCTAGTAAGAAAGCCAGACCTACTGCCAGATGACTTTGAAAAAAATTGATCTTCTTAACTAGAACATATAAATCTCAAAAGGTGTTTGGATGTCTTAAAGTGCAAATTAGGACCCAGTAGGAAGCTCATAAGCAGGCTGGGCATTTATTTCTTGGTACCTGCCAACCTAGGTTTTTATATGAGGCAGATTTTCAGAGATTTATTCAAGCAGCAGTGTAAACTAAATAGATGCAAATTCTGTTTTCTCACTATTCCTGTACAACTACAGCACATTTCTGAGACTGCCTTACGGAACCACGATAGAAAGGAGGAAGAAATTATGTTGACCTCTCCCACACCACACCTTGCAATGCAAACAAGAGTAATTACAGCTGCAGCTCCATCTGTTGACTTATGATCAGAGGCTGCACCAACAACAGCATGCAGGAAGTGAGGTTATCCAAGAGAACATGAAAGAGTCAGCTCTGTTAAAAATTGAGAGAGGAATGATAGGACATGAGCTGGGAGATGGGACTTGATGTGCCTGCAGACATTTGAGTTAGGAACAGGTAAAAGTAAGCTTTCTGACAGTGTTGTCCTCCCCTTTCTTCCACTTATTCTACACTTTTAACAAGTATTCAGATATAAAGTTGGGCTCTACCTGTATTTGGAGGCATCCCCCCCCGAACTTTGTTAGAGGCGATGTGCCATATCTGAAGGACTTACTGCTAAAACTAACGGGGAGTGGGCATTGTGAAGATGTTGTTTGCGTGGACAAATTATTTATCAGTTTTCCCCTGTTTCCTGAATTTTTCTTACATTAAAAAGAAAAATAACTAGTTATGGCAAAAACTCTTAAGTATTAAATGAAAAATGTTTCAACTGAAGATTTAAGTTCTTTGATTTTCTTTGGGTTTTTTCTTTCAAATTTTATTCCTGTTGTACTTTACTCCAACCCCAGCGTTGCATTTTGTAGCCGCAGGCGCTCAGAGCAGAGCTGGATCGTGCCCTGTGTGATGGGGACGTGTCCGTGTGATGTCACTCGTTCAGCAGCAGCGCTCGGGGCCGGCTCGGGGCTGTATCTAACCAGATTTGTGCCCTTGACCTTTGTACACTGCACCGTGCCTCCTTTCATTTACAGCCGGCTTCCTGCCTGGATTGTTTACTTCCAGTTAGTGCCGTGAAATTTAAAGCATTACGCGTATTTCACCAAATATTGTTAGGCTGATTTGAATGCTTAAATGAATAGAGCAGTGCAAAGCAAAGCGGCAAGCCAACAATTCCCTCATCTAATTTAGTCTGAAATTGTTTCTCTTTCTCTAATATGAAATCACAAATCATCATAATTCTGTGTGTGAATTCATAGCACTTCCATGAGCATGACTGGTGTTTGGTTCAAAATAACATCTTGTAGCTCTGGAGACGTTTTGGTAACTTCAGACTGCTTGGGAGTTTTCAAGCATTTATATTTTTATAGAGTGCAGTTGCTTTACTTGAGCCACTTAAAACCTTGAAGCTGCAAATTTTTTCTTTTTTTGTCTTTATTACGAAACTGACCTCTACTGAAGGAATGACACCCACGTTTTTTCTTGTTTGACTTGTACAGTTAAAGCAGGCTAGGAAGATCCCCCCTGAGCAGGTTCACACTGCCCTGTATGAACACCTCAAGCTCCTGCATATGCAATGTGCTCTGAGTGAGCTGGACTGAGTTTAGGTGTGTCAAGGGAACACTGGGTAAGTGTAATTTAAACTAGACCATGCAAAAATCTTAAATGACTTCAGAGGCTTTGTAATAGCAGGTGGGGTTAGCAGAGACTCCTTAATTTCTCCTCCTAATGGGCTATGAGGAACTCAACACAGAATATATGTTCAAGTGTCCCTGAACTCATGTGGCCATGAATTCTATGAACTTAAAAATCTTTTCTTGTTAAGCTTCATTATCGAAGTTATCAAAAATGATCCAGTCAGCCATCCATAGAAACAGATGAAGGGATTATAAGATATTTTAAGATTCTAGGAAGAATCTTTGAAAACAGAGAAATAAAGCTGATGGATGACCTTTTGGTGCTGGAGAGCATATGAAATACATCAATAGATGTCTTAGCAAAAGGATTGTATTTGATGTTTCTAAGGTAAAAGAAACAGGTTTATTTGTCACATGAGGAGTCCAAGAACCCAAAGTACCAGCAAAAAAATTGAAGGCCAGGAGAGTGAAAATGTGGCTAAGCCATCCTTTGTTTCTCTGAGTCAATATCTAAAAATGTAAGTCTTACCTATTTATGAAGCATAATTTGGAGCAGCCTGAAGGTTGTCCTCAATCATGCTGGCTGAAAACAGCTCCGTGATAGCCATCAGTGCAGGAAATACCATAGTATCACCCAGAGGTTTCTCACATACTCTTTGAGATTCCTTCCAGTAATATTAATTTTCATACTGCTGTATCACAGTGTCTTTCAGAGGTTGTCATACATTCATTGAGCTATCTTGGCAGAAGTCATACTAACCTTTATTAAAAAGAAAAATCACATTAGTTTAATGTAAAAAAAATTTTTAATTTACTATTTAAATAAAGTATCCTTTTCCTATCAGTTATACTGTTGATAAAAAGCATCAGCAGCTGCTGTATGAAATTTTACAGTATTATTTTTTCAGGTTCATTGTTTCTGGCATTCTCTCAACATACATAATTTTTCATTCTTTACTTCATTACAGACAGGAAATAAGGAACTGGCAGTTACCGTTTGTATTAGACCTGCCACTCCAAACCTCCTTTTCTTGAAAAACTGGGAGGTTTTATTCTTGATGATGGGTGAGAACCTTTGTTTAAATTTCAGTGTAGGTTTACACATTGATAGGTCATAGTATTCCTGTCCTTTTTTTCTTCCCCAACCCCATTAAGAACTCCTTTGTGGAACTTCTAGTTATTTTCAGAGCAGAAGTGGTCCACCTTATTTTGCACTGCTAAATCAGTTGTTTCTGCTGCTAAAATAGCTAAGTCATCCTAACAGCCCTTCTTGTCACTTACTGTAGTTTGAGTTGCTTGTCTTGATAGTTTCTGTTCATGGTATTGCAAGTGAAACCTTAGTATGTGATACTAATACTGTCTTGCCAGTATTTTAAAGCAAAAACACCTTGACTGATGCAGTCTTCAATTTCATTTCCCTTTTCATCATCCCTCCTCCCTGCCCCTCCAGTTTTAAAAGTGGATTAGGGTGTTATTATGAGAACTTTGGATTAATAAATTTAAAACTACAGTCCTCAGTGAGATGTCCTGCCACAGTGCCAGAAAATTTCAGTCAAGAAACAAGAGTCACAGTTGAGGCTTTTGTGTTTGAAGTTTTGCAAGGTATCTTCTCTGGCTACCTGCTAAAACAATCCTATAGAGTTCCTCAAAGTGGAAAAAGAACTCAAAGTAAATTAAAATATGCTGCAGCACAGTGCAAAGAGAAAAGGAGGGTACTTTCACATTCCTGTTATATTATCTACTCATTTATTGTTTGAGTTTGTCATAAAGTAGTCTACAGCAGGACTTCATCTTCAAAGTCAGTATTTTCAGCTTCTTTTCTGGCCAGTCTTTTATCCTTTTTCTTGCCAGGTTTATTACTTTACAGTCCATTTAATGTTCTATCAGTTATTCCTACATTGTTTTCCTTTTCTCAGAAGAGTTTCTGGCACAGCATCTCCTGCACAAGGCCAGGCAGTCTGGCTGTCTTTATGAACGTGCTGGGTTTGGTGTTTAGCTTGGTGGTAGGTCCCTGCAAACCTTAGGTGGTCAGATACGTACGGGAACTTTACACATCTCACTTCCGTGTCCCTGTTATCGACGCTGAGGTTTCATCTTCTTTTCAGGCAGGCACTCCATCCCATTTTCCATGAAAGGCAGTGCACATTTGATGTCTTTTCTTAGTGCTGCTGCTTGGTTTGTGTACCAATTCCTATTGCTGGATGCAGGCGCTGAGGTCTCTTCCCATTGTTCCGTCAGTGTGGGAAGGAAATACTCTGTTATTAGGTGAGAGGTACCTTGCAAGTAATACCTGAGGACATCAATAAGCATTTAATACATCTGTCCTCCTAATTATGTCATATATTTGTTGCTGATGAAAAAGACAAGGAACTATTCACTGTAACTGCTCCTTGGCATTAATTTATTCCTAATCCAAGACTAAAATATCTGTGACTTCTGTGTTTTTTTTTTTGTACCATCCAAGTAATAATTGGTTGATCTCTTCACAGTTTCTCTTTCTAAAGCATTACAGGCTTTCTTGTACTGCTCAATCCAGTCCATTTGGTTTTCTTTCACCAAATCTGTTAACTAGGCTGCTGTGGAGGTGATGTCTTGTCTCTTACAGTTATTACAATTACCCAAGTTGTTTGCCTTTTTTTGCCCGGTTCTCGAGAGGGCCTCGAGGTATGTCAGACGGGTTCTTTGCTGATGAGCAGTTTGCTGACTGGTCAGTAAGCTATGGACTGTGCTGTCCAAGAGAATGGAATCACAGGCATAATAAGACTGCTGCTTTCTATTTTGTTGTAGTGCTTACTTTTACTTTGCCAAATCAGACGTGTTCATGAATTCAGTTCTTTCTTTCTCAAGCAATTTGCACAATCCCATGGGACTATCACCAAGATAAAAGCTGTCCACTGAGAGTTTTAAATGCGGAAGGTACCTTGGTTGCAACACTGACAATGTTTACAGGGTTGGTTTCTTGATATTTTTTCCAAGGACTGTCAGCCAGAAGCTTCCTAATTAAAAATAAACAGATTTATCCTCTTCCTTGGCTACCAAAGCTCAATTTTTACAGTCGTCAAACAGTAATCAACTGCTTTTCCGCCTTTTTTTTTTTTTTTTGATTTCATGTGTGTATAATTGATGGTGCAGTCAGAGATGGTGACTGAGT
>VYZQ01049465.1:22488-60798 GCA_013400655.1 Mystacornis crossleyi | reverse complement strand
AAAGAGTTAACCAGCAAGTAAAATAAAATAAAATAATAAAAAAAGCCCAGACAAACTAGCAAAATCAAAACAAACCCCTTAGCGCTGCATTTATTAGATGCCTAATTACACACAGGTTTTACTCAAAAAGCACAAAAACTTTACGTGCCCTCTTCTTTCTCTGGTGTAACACAAACACTTTTCTTTATTCATGCCATTTTTAATGCAAAAAACCAAAAACTTTTTGGATAGATTGTGTNTTTGGGGTTTTTTTTGTTAAAGGACCTGCATCATAATATCTACTGGAAATACTAGATAATCTATAGAAATAATTTTGGCTTAATTAAAAGAAATTTATGCAACCCTGTGTTTCTTTTTTATATTTAAAATATATGCACNCATGAAACACATAATGTTCTGAATAACAGATTAAGAAGCTTGGAGAACTCTCTTTATAGTACAGAAAAAGTTGAAAAATAATTAAAAACACTATGTGTAAGGCATAAGTATTTATATTGTCACTATCTATTAAAAGCAAAGAGCAAAATTACATAAATATGTGATCCTGAATAGAACAGAGCAGAATAGAATAGACTGGAACAGAAAGAGTCAATGTATTGCTCTTAAAACAACTACTTTTCCTCATGGTGTATCTCTAATTGTAACATATGTCAAGTAGGGGTGCATCTATGTAAAACCTGACACAAAATATTAAGGGAAGCAAAAAGAAGTAAAGTACCATTATTTACATCATGTCATCAAAACTTTATGACTAACCCATGTAATGAAAAAAACCTCTATTAGCTGGGACTTTACTTCTGTGATCATTCAGAATAACATATCTTTATACATCTAGCAGAATTAAATGATATGAGGTGCATTGGATGGAAATGACAATTCCTTCCTAAAGTAACAACTTCAGTGTGTTCTTTTGAAGCACAATAAGGACTGAAACTTACATGTTCCTTTCACATCCCATTCTATTCTCTTACCCTTAATTTTATTTTATTTGTTTATGAGCAGGAAAAGAGAGCTTCTCATAACTAAGCTGGCCTTGAAGTGACCCATGGGGTAAAGTTTTTCAGGTCCATGTCTCAGATCCTGTGGATGAGCCTCAAACATAGAGAGAAACAGGGAACTTACCTCAGGGATTCAGCCATTCTTTTTCTTTTTTCCTCTTAATGGTCTGAAGAACTGAAGACATCATGGATTAGATCTGGAATAAGGTGAAGAAAAAGAGATGGTTTCTCTATGTCATTAGAGATGTCGTTTTCTTAGTGCTCTCTGTGTCATTAGAGACGCTTTAAATGGGTGACACTCCCTAGTCCACAAGGGAAGCAAATCACCATCCATCAAATGCAAAGTCAGATTACATTCCTAACGGTTACCAGGAGAACCTGCTACCACTACTTATATCTTTTCCTCTTTCTATCAATGAAGTTGTCACTTGGGAAAGAAAGCAACTTAGATACTCAGTTCTGACATTAATGAAGGATGGAGTCATTACACTCTGAAAAGACAAGGAGAAGGATGAGATCAGAGCACACAGTTCTATTACTATGTGATAAAAAACATCAGTAAATGTTTTTTTTACATGGGAGATAAATTATGATTATAGCAAAGAAGAATCAGAATAAATTTTTAGGCTATGGCCACACTTAGGTTACAGAAAAATTTACTACTTTTTAAAAGGTGAATTTCTGATCAAGGCTTTCTGATATATATTATATAGGAGATGGTAAAAAAATTATATTGCCTGCAGAAGAAAGTCAGGAAGGGAAGAAAAAGAAAACATATTGCTATGCTGAAACCCTATAAGACAATCAGATGATTATATTTACATTTATAACATCACTTTCTATGAGAAGAATTTACACGCAGCTGGACTAAGCATAGATTCAATGCAGGCTTAGGTCAGAGAAGCAGAAGACATGCTGGACTTAAGCAGTAACAGCATCTTACCCCTCTGGAAACTGGTTCATGAATGAAACATCAGGGAATTTTGTTTGTTCTTTTCTTGCTTGAGTTGCCACCAAGTGAGTGCAAATAAAAACAACCAAGGTAAAATGTTCAACACTTTCAAAAATTTTTTTTAAATATGTTTATGTCAATTGGCTGTAATTAGCATTGAAAGAAGGATTTTAATTTCAAAATGCAGTTACATTTTGAGACTAAAAATTTAGGTTGGTGTGGTGCAGTGCACACTGATAATCAGATGGTTAAGGATGATACCATAAAGTCTATAGTAAAAAGAGGGAAAACCAAAGAAAAAAGGTAAAAGTTGGCACACTACCTACTGACACATGGTAAACTTACATAATGTAAAGATCGTGGGATTTACTTCTCCACACTGTAAAATACTATCAAATGAAACAAAACTTTCTTTTCGAATACTATAAAATATTAAACCTGTGAAGAATAGTTAAAAATTTTTAAAAATCCTCTTTGTGGAATAAACACATATTAGAAACTAGAATATTATAAAAATAGTTTGAAAATCAAGAGCCTATCCAAACATCTCTTTAATGTATTCAATTTGTTTGCTCTTCAGCTAAAACTGCCCTGAATTATTTTGGCAAATTGTGCAATGGCCCATCTGTCTCTTTACAATACCCTTCATTATAATTTCTCTGAAACAGGACAGAAGGGAGAATCAAGGGGTGAACTAGACAAAATAATACTGTGTTCAAGGAGGAACACAGTCTTAAATAAAGGACAAGCCTATTGCTTCAATATTCCTTAAAAATTTGAAATGAGTTTCAGCTAATGCCAGATAAAATAAAATAAAAACAAAAGTGATGAAACATCATTTAGGAACTTAGAACCTCAGAAATTAGGATATCATGAAGTCACTGTGATATCAGCAGTTTGTGACCTCTGTGTTTTAATACAGTGGGTCCTGGACTCATGTCAAAGAACAGGGCTCTCACATTAGCCTTGTTGGAATGGTGGTCTCTCCAGGTCTGTCAGCCCTGCTTTTGGGATATAAGTATTTCTGCAGTATGCTGATGATCTCTCTGTCTTAGGTCAATTAGTAAATTTTAATATTAGTTGAATTTCTAAACGGTATTTTGATCAGTTCTTGTAGAAAAAAAATCAACAAACTGACAACGAACCCACCATTTTGAAATTGAGCAAGACTTTTTTTTTCAGTTTGGAAATTGTCCATTTCAAAGGTTAGGTGCTTCCAGGTACTCAATGCCACAACCATCCTGCCCTTCAACATTTTCAGTAATGGGGCATTTACAACTTCTCTGCTCTCTTTACCAGAAAGTCGCTGTTCTCATCTTAAAAAGAATTCTTTCTTATATCCAATCTAAATATACCCTAATTCAGTTTAAACTGTGGCCCCTTGTCTTGTCACTGGACTCCTTGCTAAATGCCTCTTATAATAATGCTGCCTTATAATGTTCATTTTATATATACACATAAATGGATATAAACTGAATATTATATTCTATATTTATTAACTTAATCTTCACAGTCTTTTAAAATGTTTCCTTTTTTTTTCAGTGCTTGTTCTGTTTTTCCGTTGAAACTATCAGGCCAAGTTCCTACAACTTTGGACTGCGTTTTATTATCTTATTTTTTATTTACTGATGACCGAAACAGTTTTCCTACTTCCACAATGATCATATTTATTTTTCATGTGATGAAGCACTTGTGTCTGTTCTTTTTGATTTCTTTAAACTCTTTTCAGTCTCAGAGAAATGTTTTCCTAACCCTCCTCTAATTACATTGGGTGAAAAAGGCTTCAGATCTTCCTTTTTCTGTCTGAAGGTTCGTTCACTTCAAGCCTCAGCCGATATGAAGTCTGAAGAGGAACAGGAGATCTTGGGTAAGGTCCTGTATAAAGCTACATGACAACTTCAAAAAGCAGGATGATTTCACGCTTATATTGCTTTCTAAGAATGTTCTTGTTCAGCTGAGTTGTCAATGCTTCAACTGACACAAGGTCTAGGATGTGCCACCAAATTTTTTTTTAATCTATTTCAATAGTGTAATTGGCAGACAGATATGGTTGGTGATCTTTTTGAATTCTAGTTTAAAGAAAAATGTTTCAGCATTCTCTATTTTTTATTATGATATATTTTTGCTTAATATGATATGTTTTTGTGGAGATCTTAGCAACTAAAATCCGAGTGTCACAAACTGTTTTCTCTTTGATAGCATTCTTTTCTAAAAGCTCATCTGACTTTCCTGTTTTTCCTATTACTGTTAGAATTATATTTTATGAGTTTAGAAGGAATATTAGTGTTTCAGGCTGAAACCAGTTGTTAAGGTTATACATCACATTCTCTGACATTAAACCTGTACACTGAACCAAATGTGAATATGTAGTATCAAGAATTATAAATGTTTTCTCTCTTCATGTTTAAGAATATTCACAGAGAATAAGTCACTGGAAGATGTTCTTGGGAAATATGCTTTTTTTGCAACATCAAGGGAAGAAGGTATGGAAAGGCTAATTTATATCTCCTTGATAAGTACATTTGTTATGACAACATTCTGACATTTTTGGCGAAGATCAGCAGAAGTATTCACCATAAAACTGGACGAGTCTCTTCATTTCTTAAAGGAAATACAGTATTTTGAATATAGTTTTAACCATAGGATAAACTCAGCCTCTGTGCAGTTGCACTTACTCAAAAAATATCCAAAAAAAAAGGGACCAAATAAAATGAATAAAGCCAGAAAGGAAAAATAAAATAAATAATGTAAAATGCCAGAAGAGAAAATAAAGAAAAATAGGCCTGTATCCCTCATCTCAGTTGACCTTTCTGAAATGGTAAAGCATAAAATGCTTTAGTGCATAAAACGATATCAAGACGTTTTTCAAAAAAGTCACTATGAGCACATTTTAAGGTTAAATGAAAGAGGGCAATGACCAGCAGCAAGCAAAGATGGCAGCAAGTAGTGTTTTATGTCTTTAATTTTGCAAGTTTAGCATCAGGTCTAGGACCCCCTGAAATTTCAAAGCCACTTTGGAAACAAGTGGAAAAGGCTAATTAGTGAAATACTCTATGGCAAACACTTTTAAAACCACACAAACAAAACTCTATTTTCAAAACATGAGCATAGTAGTAGAAAGACCACAAATTTTAAATTAACCCTGCAATTCAATATTGTTCTGCTGATTTGTTACACTAGGAAAAGAATGATTTATATCGATACACTAAATTAACTTTTCATCATAAAATAGCCACCTGAAATATATAGTTGTATTAAACTGAAGACTGAAAGGTGAGGTTGTGTTTTTACATATGTCATCCACACAGGAGGAAAAAGTCCTAGCTGATTTAAACAGCAAAACAAACTCCCGCGACAGTAAATCACTGCAACTTCAGAGCCAAAAAGTGATTTTCTTATCCACATTGGAGCCTGTGCAGGACTCAATGCTAAAACATGGGAATATTTCCTGAAGGAACTGCAGCCCATGGAAAGCCCGCGCTGGAACCGATTTATCCTGAAGTACTACTGTCCATGGGAAGGACCCATGAAGATGCATGAAAATAATGTGAGGACTAAGGAGCAGCAGAAAGGAGCTGCTATGGACTGACCACACCCCCATTTCCCATCCACCTGAACTGTTCCTGTAAGGGGCAGGACGTAGAGGACTTGGAATAAAGAAATGAAGTTGATGTGATAGGAGAAAGGTGTTTCAGCTTTTTTTCTCACAATCCTTCTCTCTTTTAATTGTAATATATTATCTGATTTTTCCCAAGTTAAGTCTGGTTTGCCTGGGCCAGTAATTGGTGAATGATCTCTCCCTGTCCTTATTTGAGCCCACGAGCTTTTCCATCTTATTTTCTTCCCCCCTGCTTTGGAGGCGGAGGGAGATGGTGCAGTGAGTTACAAGGGGAGGTGGTGCCCTGTGTTACAACCATTTGAATTGAATCTGTTTTAGAAGAAACTCGTGTCAGTGTTTATTTTAACTTGACATGGACACCACTGAAGAATAACAGGGGTCTATATTCTCAGCTGTTTAAATGCGGAGTCTGCTCAAAAATTAGGAACTGGGTCCTCTTAACTCCGTACTATGAAGGGGGAAAAACAGTCCAAAGGTGATGTTTATTACCATATATCTGTCAGACATACCCAGGAAAACTATTCAAAACTTACGAACATACTGCTGTTCACTTGTTTATTTTTGTTTGCAAATTTAGCCCTGGTGAATGGAACAAATGTCTTACTCCACACCTTCACATTATTATGTCTAATTTTTTTTCTTCATTTACCCTCTTCCTCCTTGTATATTACTGGAAAATCAGTTTTAGCACCAAAAATAACTTAGAGGTTATGTTGTTTTGACAGAACTCAGACAATCTCCCAGTGTGATGGGAAAAATTACTGGAACTCAGTTTTAAATGTGAACTCCAATTCTGATGACAAGAGCAAGTCTAGGCTCTGGGTAGAGTAACAACACAGAGTGCTTCTGGCAGTTCCTACCTACAAGCCCCACTCTGTTGACAGGTCCTGGACACCCTTCCCTGACTAGAGTGGCTGAATCTAGTAAGTAATTTTGGATTGAATTAGTTTCTGTGACAGACAAAACAGACTTTACAGTAGGCAAATTGAATTTCTCTGGTTCAGTGACCGCTATGGCATTGCTCCTCTCAAGAAGATTTTCACATTATTGAGGGCTGGTAGGTTTTCTTGTAAATAGCTACGGGCAGGATGCACTGCAACACAACTGATTCCTTGTCTGTTCCCATTAAAAAAAAAAAAAAATCTCTCTACATCTGCCAAGTCACTTACACAAGCGTGTATACACAGCCACAGACATATAAGGAAAACAAAATGCAAACATCTGGATAAAATTGTATTTTTGTTCTATTGAGACTGTATGCATATATCTGGAAAATTCATATAATGGTCTTCCTGAGAGACTTAGCCTCAGTATCTATTGTTGCAAAATACCATGTGTTTTTAATGGAGTGAAAAGGCAGGAAGGATTACCTATCTTAAATATAATTAGGAATGGGGAACCGGCACCATGTACTTTGATTCAATTAGGTTACAGTCAAATGCCAGCCATATCATGAAAGGAAATATAAGAACCTCCATATTTAAATTGTAACTAATGCTGTTTTGCATGTCTGCTATCCCACACTTTCCCTACAGCTGTCACTGAACACAGCCTCTAAGTATTCTCCTTATTTTACTAGACTGATATTGCATATATATACCATAAAACTGCTATAAAACTAGCATCTGTAGAATATATAAAACGCAATTTTTAGGCAATGCTTTTAGAATATATATATTATGTATATAGAATAACATATATAATAAATAAATTCATGCTTTTCAAGTCTCTCCATTCATACTGCAGATTTTCCAAAGTTTTAGCTGTTTATTTTGCTAAAGTCCATTTTTATTCTTCTCAAAGACAAGGGAAATTATTCCTGTCATTTTCATGGATTTTTTCGTCCTTAAATGGTGTCATATGCCGGCAGCTCTCTCTGCACTGGTCTGGCACCACCCCTACCTCGGGAAAAGCCTCTAGTCATGTCGTAGAGAAACGGCAGGGACGCTTCCAGGCAGGTGCGCTCTCACCTGGCGTAAAGCAAACTGCTTGTCTGATGATCTTGGCATAAATGAGCAGAGACGAAAGAGAGTGACTTGGTCCTCTTATCTCCTTTATTCCCGAGAACGCTGCATCCTCAGAAGGGTAGGAGAGAAGGGTCAGGGGTCACGGGATCGATCCCTTCTTTTATGGGATCTGCGGTAAAGGGAGATGCAGGGGATAGGATCCTGCCAGCGCCCAATACACTGCTCCGATCCCCTGCTTACATCCAAAAATGGCCCGATGACACCCAAACCGCTATGGCGGGCGAAGTACAAAAAAGGTAACAAAAACTGCGGGCTTTCTGGCCGTACTGGTGACGTTATAGCTCACACGTGGGTTGGAGCCGCCCTGCATGGTTACATACCGTCCTGCACAGGTGCTCCGCGGCCACCGCCCTGTGCGGTTACGTGTGGGACTGCACGGACGCCCCACAGCTCTGCATGGGCATTCTGAGCTGCCATCCCGGGCTGCCCCATGCCACCCGTCCCGAGCTGCCCTGCACCGCCTGTCCCGGGCCGCGGGGTGGACCACAGCACTGCAACAAAGTGGTATTCTTATTTCATGGGTAATTTTTACTTTCTTTTTGCTTTGGCTTTTAAGAAAGCATCAGCACAAAACAGAGAGAAGCAGAACATGCAAGTGAATAAGGATTTTTATTATTATAAATCATCATGAACACAATAATTTCAGAATGAAATAGACATAGAGTACCTTCACTGATGTTCACAGCTGGTCCCAAATCATAGTCAGATGTATGGATGTATGATGTAGAAATACTCCACTTTGAAAAACATTCAAAGGACAGAGCAGAGCTCCAACACAATATGGGAAAATGCAAGTCTCACAGAAAGACGCATTTTTGTTGTTTCTCATATTAATCCACTATTTAGAGCTCCCTTGTTTCAAGTCATCGTTGCAGCACCAATACTTCTTCGATGAGGTAGTGCACATAGAGCCCTCCAGAGAGCCAGTTATTATGGCAGCCAGCAAAGAGGTACTTTTTCATTATTGTCTGGGGTTAAGAGGCTGGTTTATGAGGTGGTGAAATAAATGGGAAATCTGAATTACTTTAAAAGCAAAATGAGACAATTTTTTCTAGAAGCAAAGAAAGCACAGGAATATTATCCTGGCAAACATTTCAGCTCCTGTCTTTCAGAAATCATCAGTTATACGAGTCACTTGGAACAGAAAAACATTGACACATTTTAAATGTCTTATAACTATAGAAAAAAGTATTTAGTTTGAGAACTGTGACTTTAAGGAATCAGAGAGAATTCTATTATCTTAGTTCCGTTGCTTTTCATAAAAATTGATGTTGGGTTATTATCGGTATAACTTAAAGAGTTTCAATTGAAAATTTTCATTGACTGAAACCTATTTTTGCATATCAACCCTTTAAAAATTTGATGAGTTTAATCAAAGATTTTAATCTTTGTTTTGTGTTTGTTTTTTGACTTTTCAGACATGAGCAACCTCTAAATAGTTTGTGTTTTTCTTTCCTCTTGAGCCCTAACATGCCCCATTGGTGCCTGAAAGATTGAAAATGTGTCTGTCTGAGAGATCCTTATGATCCTTATGTAATTCTGTATATCTAAGAGTATTAGATAAATTATAAAATTTAAAAATTAGATTGATGAAATAGAAAAGAGTTGTTAAATAAACAGACTTTGTTCAATTCTATCAACAGATTCACTTTCACAGTTGTTATTGCACTGCTCCAAATAATAATGACCCAAGTCACTTCACTTTTTTTCCCCAGGTTTATCATCTTCATGTTTATACAAACGAAAAAATTCTAAGCAATTGTGAACTTGCATTGTTTCCTTTTAATTATTTATCATAGTATCGGTAGTATGCTTTTAGGCATGAAGGTTCCATTACCTATTTCTGAGTTCCCATGGGGTGTCTTTCGCACCACCATTTCATCCATCCAAAAATGAATTTAAAGTGCTTCCAATTTTTTTTTGTAATTGCTGTAACACAGAGATTAAAATGGGATTTTAACTCTTTGTTTTCTACCCTTGCAGTAATTAACTCCACTTTGTGCAGCCATGTTTTTAAATAGTTTTCATGTCTTTCTCTCTACTTTTGCAATACAGAAATTAACAGCAAGAGAGCCTTAAGTTTTTCAGAGAAGTTGTCTGTTTAAGTAACTCTAAACCTACATTTAGAAATTGTTATTTTTGTATTGCAAAACACATACATTGTATTTAGATACCAAGGTGCTGACCATTTTTTCTAACGTTTTTAAGGAAAAAAAGAGTTCTGTAGAGTAGCAACAAAGTAAAAAGTATGCTTTAAAAAAAAAATAGTTCTTCTAAGACAAATACACAGTGGTTGTTGGCAGTTAATGATGACTGGATACAGTAACTTCACAAGGTGTCTCTAAGAGATGTCATCCAGTGAAAAGGGATCTAATGTTTGAAAACCTCCGTTTGAATGTAAATGTATTTTTCAGCTTTTATACATCACAAGACCTGTGCATCTGAGGGTTTTAAAACCCTAGTAAACACTGTGCAGGGACCACTGAGAGTCCGATTGTCAGTTTAAATTTCTATTTTTCCTATGCCACCACACAGTCTGTAGAATTATTTATTTACTTGTTGAATTTTGAGAACTCTAGACTAGAGCATTCAAGTTTCTTGTTTCCTCATTTGCATCCTCCTTTTCTTCAACTTTTTCTTCAGGAATTTTTCTTCTGTGTACAGTATTCTAGTGTACAGGATTCTATGAAAAAAATGCTCTTCAGGTTATTGTCTCTTCACCTAGGAACTCATCTTCTTAGTTCTATGGTCCAAGACTCTTCTGTGCTTCTATCCCTGTTACCACAGTCTTGTCCCAAATTCTTCACTTCCACTGGCCATATGTGTAATTTCCTGGCCTCAAGAAACCTTTGCATTGGCGGATGTCTCATGGTTTGACAGTGCAGTTTCCCACTCACTGTGACTCTCTTTACCTTAGCATTCTAAATGCAAAAGAAAATCTCAGATTTTCTGAGAGGCAGTTTCTTCTATCATAGGAGAAGCAGACTGTCAGTGACCACATAAACATTTGACCAAAATGAAATAATGGTTGTAATTGTTTTTCAAACTTTCTGACTTCATTTTTTTAGCAGACTATGCAATTCAGCAGTGTAAGTAGAAGTAGAAGATGAACTACACAAGTGCCAATTTTTTATGCTTACTAAATCAATAAACACTTAATTAAAAAAAAATTTTAAAAAAAGGAAGAAAATAGAGCTGTAGACTTTCATGGTGTTTCTGAGCCAGTTATGCATAACCTGGCAGAGTAGATAAAGTAATTGCTCATAGTCTAGTGAGTTTAAACGGAAAGTCTAAACTATTTCTAAAAAGTCATCCAGTAATAATGCTAACTTACAAATCCTTTGCTCTGACAGACCCCATTTTTGAGAAAATACATTCTGATTTTTTTCAGAGGGATCATATTTCTGTTACATTTCTAGTTACAGAATTTTAATTAACATTTTACTTGCCTAACTTTAGCAAAAACATAAATCATTAACATTAACAATTGACTGCAATGGTATATGGAAAACTAATGTCAGCATGCACAGCATTCTTTTGTTAAAGTAGAAAAAATATCTTAGAATACAAACCAGACTTAGTTTAGAAATTACTTTACAGCATACTCTTGTTTTTATGCTCCTTTAATGGGTATTATTTTTTTAGATTGCATTATCTCAGTGTCACACATGCTGAGGCTACAGATAGGCATATTGATGGAATCCCTGGAGCAATATGAATTCTTCTGTTGTGTTGTTACCATTAGTCTTGATTACATTTGCTGAGGGTGAAATTCTAAAAACAGGTTGCTTTGGGCATTTTTGTTTATTGATTTACATCTTCCTTCTTAATTTTGTCCAAGTGTCTTTCCTTCTTTTTTTTCTCTTTTCATTCTTTTCTTTTCTTTTTTCACCTTTTAAGCAGATTTCTGTTCTGTTATCTGTTTTACTTGTCATTGTAATCATCACTTTTATGTTTTCTTAGTGCCAGTTTAACATTCTGCTACTGATTAACATTTTCATCATATTTACTGGAGCTCATGTTATACATATGAGAATACTTCCTTTATTTGTCTCTTAAATTTTCTTTTTCCCTTGTTAGTGGTTTTGCTATCTCAGTTTCAATGTTCTGGCTGGTTGCAATTACAAGTTTTCCCAGCTGGGAGCTTGCTTCATTTTTCTTGGTCTCTCTGACATGCTAATCTAATAGAAATGTCGTTCAAATTGTTTTGTCTCTCTGTTTTGCATCTTCTTTCCATGCAGTATAAATGATGACTTCATTGATATTTTTCTTTTCTGGATTTTAAAGAGAAACAGTAGTTACAAAAACTGGTCCTACTCTGTGACCCCTTACATTACAGTAAAGTAACTCCCAACTGGGGTTTGAAGACAAACATCAATACCTATAACTTACAGAAGACCTGAAAGTTTGAGAAAGCTACTCTAGCAGTCATTTTATGGTAGTCAAAAAAGCTACTTCAAGGTTTGGTGATAAATGTAGGTCTGAAGTATCAGAAGTCTCTGACAGTTGCTGTGGTGGTGTGAGCTTCTTATGGCATAATCTTGAGAGAATGCCAACTGCTTTAATGGAATCTGATAAGCACTGCATTTGGTGGGCCTTGCTCAATAAAGGGCTGTATGATCAGGGTTTTGTACTTTTGCTTACCAGTAGGTACCTGTTTTGTTCTCTGATGAGACAGATAGATCTCTGTTGCTTGTGAGGCCTTAAAGAACCTAGAAATAAAACAACACTCTTTCAAGATGATAGTATAGGAGGTAATATAAAGGCTGGTCTTTATTGGAGGCCTCCAAGGGGCAGATATGGAAAATGCCCAAATGCCTGCCTCTGCGCAGGGTGAATACAGTTTTATAAGTTTAGCAAATTAGCATGACTGACAAAAATCCCCAATTAGAGACTTAAGTGGTGAGGTAATTCCTCTGGGTTCAACCTCTTTCTAAATCTTCCTCCTCAGAGAGGAGCTAAACTTTGTGAAAATGTGTCTTGAAGAGCTGGTTTCAACCTTGGGTCCCAGGAAGAACCAAGATAGGATAAGGGTCTTGTACCCCCTCGGGCTGGGTGCTCTGGGATGTGTTTTGTCTTTCTGCCCAGGGAAAACTCAGGGAAAAGTACTGGAACTAGCTACAAATACAGTAATAGACTACACAGCAACAAATGTATGTGTGAAATATATAGAGAAGATAGAAAAGCAATAATCATTCTGGCAACACTTGACAGAAAGATGTACATGAAAGAAAGTGCAGGGCTTTATTTTTACAAGGAATGCAGGTTGGCAAGCAATCTTTAAAAATGTGCTATCTATGATTCATCATTTCAATTCTTCGGTCTAACTGCAAATTGCCTTATTTAATTATGGTTGATTAAATCAAATCCTTCCTATTATTTTTGCTGATTGGTTGGATGAAGTGACTTGTGTATATGGATATGATGTGAAGACTTTTGGGTAACTTGTTTAAGATTCCTCTCCCTTGAGTGTTCAAAACTCTGATCTTGTAAAACCTGTCTTGGAAAAGATTGGGATTTTTCCAGAAACTTAACGGAATTTTCTGGAGCAGGTGCATAAACCAATTATAGTAAGTAGATTTATTAATTTTAAATTAATTAATTAGTTATGATTAAAATGGTCTTAGAAAGCAGGAGAGAAAGATGTATAAATGTATGTAAAATAAGTTAATTAAAAGTAGGAATTATCAGGTGAGTGATTTATTTATTAGTTCTGGTCCATGTTCCAGAGTTCTGCTAGATACAGGAAAATGCAGGCTTTAGTAATCTGTACCAGACTTCACAGAAAAAATTACAGCTTTTCAATAAGAATTCTTTTTTTCAATAAGAATGGTACCAGAGTTGTTTTTATGTGTCCAAATATTTCTGATTTGTTTTCTTCCCACCCATTTATCTCGCTGTTGTTTTCTGGAGGTTGTACAATGCACCCTTTCAATGTTATTGCTGCCCTCCTTTTTAAGAATTGCTTGCCAAACACTTAATCAGTTGTGTCTAGATTAAATTTCAGATAGTCATTATCACTGGATTACTCCATCAATGAAAAAATCAACAAAAAATTAAGGCTTCCTAGTTCTTTGAATACTACAATAACAAGTAATATTTCAGAGTGTTAATCAGTATTAATACAGGAAGTAAAACTTTTTTCTTTGAATCCCATCCTTTTTATAAACATAAGGTTGTGTACATATGATGAAAGATGAACAGCATTTCACACTTACCTCTGCATTAATGAATTCAGTTGCCAATTTGTTTATGATTTTAAGAAAAATGGAATTGATTTTGCACTTTCTGAGGAATCCACATGAAGTTCTTTTTCTAAGAGCCAGCATTTAGTTGACTGCCTAACTTTAAGTGGACATATTCTTTGAAACTCTTACCAACTGATGAACAGAATGAGTATTGATGTATAAAATCAGAGAATTTACAGAGAGATAACTGGGAGAAAGTTACTTGGATACCAGATTTAGATTCCTGTTAATGCAGGCAACTAGACAATATTTCTCTCCATTAGCACGGTTTTAAAACTAGCCAGACCTTTTTTCTCTATTACTCTAATTGAAAGGCTGGTCCTTAATCTTAGTCTTTTAATGGTTAGAAACTTTAAAATAATTTCAATTCTAAATTTATTCATGACAGTTTTATACTCGTGCTCTTGTGCCAGCATTGTCCTTCAGCTTAATTTGTTTTTGTCTTTCCCCAGTGTTTACCCCCTAGTTTATTAATATCATGTAATTATATCCCCACTCTGACTTTGTTTTCTAGTCTTTCAGAGCTGAGCTCTTTTCTGTTCTTGGAATACAGTCAATGAAAATCACTGTTAGATAGGTTATAAACTTATTTTCAGAACTTCAGCATTAGAATGTGGGATACAATGTTAGAATGTTGCATAAGGGAATCTGAGCAATATCATCAGTAGTACTTTTGCATTCAAAAGATCAATAGACAAACTTGTTAATATGAACCTGTCTGGAGGGTGGTGGAATGTGAGCTAGTTGGATGCATTTTACGTCAGGGTACTGAGAAAGTCATGAATATGTTACAATACCATCGTGAAATATACAGCTGTTTCAGAAAAACAGTTGCTCGTTATTGTTACTTTAAAAAAATATTTCAAAAGACTGTGTCATCTATGACATAGCTTTGAGGAACAAACTATATATGCCAAACTGTGACATTTGTTACATGAACACTACTAGAGTTTAAGCCTGGATATATCTAAGAGAAAAATTAAGTACTTTTTCTTTCATTCCTTTAATTCCACTGGAAAAATATGTTTCATTATTTGTTTCTGCAAATTATTTACGGAGATGGAGAGATGTTGCAGTGGGGTGGCTGCAACCTTCCCTGGGAGACNCACTCATGCCCACCTCCTCCACGGGGAGCACCTCTTCAGAGAGATAGATATTTCTATGGATATATTTTGCATCCATGTGTGTATTTGTATACCTATAGGTTTTCCACATATCACTTTTATATTTCATAATTGTAGGGGTGGGAATAATTTATAGTTTGTTTGTTTTTTACAGGTGAGAAAGAATAGCAATACCAAGAAAATAGATTAAATAAATAAAAATAATTCGCCCACACCCAATTTCTGCTCTGTCCCTGAAGGCCAGTTACAGTAAACACAAGATTCAGAGTTGAATTCAAATTGATGATGTGTTTGTTGTTCTTCAAACTTTAGGGATTGTAAAGTTAAAAATGCAAAACTTGCTTATTTAGTTTACTTGTGAGATAAGTACTTGATTCAAACACCATCTGGCCTACCAGAGAGAACCACAAATGGAACTGAAATGGAGATACAGTATGTCTGTGACCTACTTGTTATAAGAATAATTTGTAACAAAGCAATGTATGATTTTTTTAAACTTCAAATTTTGATTTTCCATTTTTTTCTCTGTTGCATTTTTTATTTTACTCTCAAGTACTTTCTTTTTAATCAGACAAAAATAACCTAGAGGATAGCATATATCTGACACAGCTGAAAAGAATGACCAGTTTCAAAATTTCATAGAGCTGTAAATTATTCCCACGGATTCTTCACTGTGCCCATGTATGTTCATTCCTTCTATACTCATTGTATGTTGACATTTCCTCTCTTTCAAATGCAGTTTCTCTACTTCCCCAGCAAAGGTAGCCATGGCTCATTTTCGTCTCACTTCACTATGTCTTAACTACTTAGAAAAGTAATGTGTTACTTATGGCATGGGAAATTAAAATGATAATTTTAAATCTCACCATATACATTATAAAAACTTCAATTCTATTTTCTCAGAGGTTCTAAAGGATAAACTCTGGATCTCAAGATCTGGAAAACAATTTGAAAACATGGGAAGAGAGATAACTTATTTCATTATATAACCTTTTGCTTAATATTCATATTTCCTTTTTCCATCTTTTACATCAATTATATTTTATTAAATTAACAAATCTCTGTCTTTCTTAACCTGCTTGTTTTTCTTTGGGTTTTTTTTAGTCATTAATATCTCTACAAAAATGAATCACTCATGTTACTCGTTAACTCCTTCAGAAGACTGATTAGCACCTTTTGCCTTGAGAAAAAAATTAGGTTCTTCTAAACTTTTCATGTAATTTCAGTCCCCTGGGTGCTTTATAATTCTGTTAAATGTTTATATTCTTTTTTTTAACACAATCCTGCAAAACACAGAATTCAAAATTATGACCAAATAACTTTTGCTCTAATAATCTCACAATTAATATGAGCTTCTTAATGCAACTATATATAAATATTGGTTCTTGTTGTAAAAATTGTTATAATTGCTAATATTATTCAATAATGCATAGAGGACTTACCTAAAAAATTACTTTTAAATAAATTGGATGCTCTTATTCTTTTAAATTTTTGTATCTTTATAAAAAAACCTCCCAAACAAAAAAAAAAACAACATCACACTTATTTCAGTTCTTAAAATCATTGTTAGATATATGTGTTAAAAAGACCAATGGGAAAATAGTTTGATAAGTCACGTCAGAGGACAATGGAACAGAATAGTGACTTCGGACTGTTAATGAACTAAAAAAATTCCTGGGAGAACTTTGCCTCAAGTCTTAAAATCTAAGTGGTAGATGGTTCACACTCTTCCCAGGTGACCTAGCCCAGTGTTTAACGTTCTGGTCATTAGAAATTTTTTCATTATGTTTGGCCTGAAATCTCCCTTGATGCCGTTTAAGACCATAATTGTCATCCCATGAACAGCAGACATGAAGAAAAAATTAATACTACTTCCTTACTGTAAGCATTCCAATGACAACCTGCTTGAAGACTGTTATTTGAATTCACCTCAATGTATTTCCTACTGAAAAAAAAAGATACCAAATCACAGTAAAATTCAGCTCAGGAAAAAGAGATTTATAAAGTATACTAAGTGAATCATATAGGATGTCTTATTAATAATACTAAACACAACCATGGAATTTACATTATTATCATCCCTCAAAAAGAAGTGCTTCCATCCTCAGAGGTGAGCTGGTTGATGTGTCAAATAGCTACCATTCTGCTACTGCCTCTGGTAACTCTTTGTGATTTCATGACTTCAACCAGTAGTTTGAAAGCAAGAAGCTTTCAAAGACAATTCGTATATTTTGGAATTTTTATATTCTGCTTTCTTGCAGAATGATAGAAAGACTGGCCAGCCTGTCTGTTGCAGTGGGGTTCTCCTGCAACCACCCCTGGAGGCAGCCTTGGCCCGTGGAAGAATCAAGGAGATGATATTTTCACTGATGTTCTCAGATTTTATTCCTACAGCCGCACAGGGCTGGAGCCTGGCATGGACCACCACCAGAACTGCTACCAAAAAACTGCCCCAGAGTCCTGTGAACAACCCCCTAAGTACAGGACTCTGCACGGGGTACATTTGAAGTGGCCAGTAGGGGACANGGAGAAAACTACATGAGGATTTGAGATGCAGAAATTTGAGAACTTGAGCTGCATGAAAAATACAAAACGTCACATTTATTTAAAAATTAATCTGGAGTTCCACCAAAGTTTATAATTATATTTATAATTTATAGCTTATATTTATAATACTATATATTAGTTCTCAATTTGTGACCTACTAATGTCATGTTTAAGAAAAGATGGCTCTTTATCACCTTGTATTCACCCATATGCATCTTGAATGATGTTAGTATTTGTGGCTTAAAATTCATTTATATAGAATCTTTTTATAAAAAGTTCAAAATTCTATCTCCTATCAAGGTAGACTTTCTTCATTTTGTGTTACTTTGGTACAACTTTTTTTCTCCTGAATACTGCTAGTAATTGTGAGGATTAAAAACAGCGAATTTTTCCTTCCTTTCCAGATTATATCAATCACCAGTGTTTTCAATATCAGAGTCTTCAAGAAATGTCTGGCAGACATTTCTATGGTTATGCTATGTCTCATATACACATATCTAAAGATTTGTTTTGAATTTCAACAATTTGCTATCGTGTTAAAGAAAACAGCCAGAAATAACAGGATCAAAATATGCACATTCCATAACAAACTGCAGCAATATTCAAAACAGTATGGCTGCTGGCTCGGCACAGGAACAAAATTTAAGATGGAGTGCACTGAAAGCAATATACATTTTCAGGCTACNCCCCCCCACGGGGGGCACCTCCTCCCCTGTCCAACACCAGTGAACTGAAATAACAGTGGGCAAATGGGCCTTAAAGAAAGTCTCAGTTTTCTGTTCTGGAAGGAGCAGGATTGTAAGCTCATATTGTTGCTAGTAAGTCTTGTATTGGTTGACTTTTGCAACAGATTGCATTAAAAAAAGCAAGCAAGCAAGCAACCAACCAACCAAAGAACAGTCGAAAAAAATGTATTTGTGTATATATAAATTCATATAATTCAACTGGCTGTATACTTAAGTTATCAAGTCACAAAAGAATTGCCAGTTCTTGTTCAGCTAATTTATATTAATATGTGTCTTTCAGTTTAATCTAATCTGTTATACTTTCCAACTGCTCCAAGCTTAAAGGAATTCCTAAGGAACTGCCTTAGGAATGTGTAACAAAAAAGTATATCAGAATGTTATTTTGAAGTCTCAATAGGACTGTTACTCATAAAATCCTGCATATAATTTAAGAAAACTACCTTATGTGTGAACAGAACAAAGGGTTTTTTTTTTTCACCAGGAGAAAACTACATGAGGATTTGAGATGCAGAAATCTGANAACAAAATTTAAGATGGAGTGCACTGAAAGCAATATACATTTTCAGGCTACATAAATCAAAAAATCATTTTTCAAAATGAATTGCCTTGTAGGGGCTTTCTTCCTTTTTCTGAAACATCTGGCATCTGCTGTCATTGAGAGAACATTATTGTCCTGGGCAGAACATTTATTTGCTCCAATATGGCATTTCTTATGTTCATATACAACCCATTCTTATAAATTATGGCTGTTTTTTGCAGAAAAAAGAAATGGTCAGACGAATATTGCTGTTGCAGGCCCTTTTCCTTCTTCTTTTCTAATTGTGTTCCTTGCTGTGCCCTAAATGAATGATGGAGGTTTTTTTGTATTCTCAGAAACAAGAACATACGGGCTTTATCACTCATTGCCAAATGCCACAAATTCCCATCTTCCATTGTTCTATTTCTGAAGAATATTAGTAATTTAGTATTCTTAATCTCAGAACAGAACAAAGCAGTATATTTCCAAAGAAGCATGGAAGCATGTCATTTAGACATAAAAAGAATTCTTTAATAGACTTAGCTATAATTTTCATAAAAATAACTGTCTACTTTGTAGTTAAAAAAAAATACACTTTCATTACAATCCGTGAAATTTGTCAGTTTCTAGTTTGCCATAGACATGGACTTGAATGAAAGACCACCATTTTATGAGTTTAGTTTACAAGAAAGGAAGGAAAGTGAAATGAAAAGAAAGCACATATTCAGTGGCAATTACTGCTTAATCCGTAAAGCTTAATAGTGAATGACTGCACTGAAAGGGAAAATGATTAGGCACGTCCTCCTGAGCAAGATCAACAAACAAAAATTTTTCTGAAAGGAGGAGAGAAAACATTCTTTGCAGCTTTTTGGCCCCAAGTGGCAGCAATGTTATTGACTGCCTGAAATGTTGCTGCTGTGTGCTCTGGTTCCATATCATCATCAGGCCAGGGTGATTCATCACTCTCTGTGGAGAGAAGCACACCTATTGTTGCACTTCTGGTAGAGTTTGCAAAAATATGAGATTCTCATCCAGGGCAGCTGAGGTGACAAAGCTCCTTGAAAATCTGAGTCAAAAAAATTAGGACTTCAGAGTAATTGATTTATTTCAATAAATTAAGAATTAATTGAAAACATACCCCAATTAATTTCCCTCTATATCCTCAGCTTCAGTCTAGATGGCTCTAGTGAAGCATTTAGCTCTGACATTCTAGATATTTTTTGGATTCAGACAGCCAGCAGATAGACAGGTGTTTGTGCAGGTGTCTGTATGAGCGTGTGCATGTACCAGTGCACACTAGGGGTGGGGGCCAGGGCTTAAACCACTGATTAGGCCCAAAATTTAAAGGGTCACCAATGGAAATAATAGCGGCAAGATACCTGTTTTTCCTATGCCAGATAAAGGCTGGGAGTAGTTTTTTACCAGCCATTTCCCAAAAGTTCTGTGTAAGCAGTCAGATTTTAATTAAACCACAAAATTTTCCTACCCTAGTCTACTTGTCTGAGTTCAACTATTAAGTCTCTAGTATGTGAAAAGTGTATAGATCAATATGGGTTGTGACAGTTTGAAGGATTTCTTTGATTTGAGAAGGGACTTTATGGAAGACTGAGTATCATCTGCTGGAGTAAATTCTTGTGTCTGAATGATGAATATGATCAAGCAAAATTAAAATATTCAGATAAGTTGTGAGCATTGCTCTCATAATGTTCAGGATTAGGAACTGTATCTCCCCCCATTTTTGAGATTTTATGTAGAAATTTTGTTTTGTTATCTTAGCAGCATTATTTTGTTTTCTTAGCAGATTATTTGTCCATATAAATTTTCATGTTGGTAATGAAGGAGTTATGAATCCAGAAAGTTATTTGTCTTACACCTCTTGATAAATTAGATTTCAATGAACAGACCCTCAAGCAATCTTCTCATTTTAAGTACTTTACAGAAAAAAGAAGCAATGCCCTTTCCCCTACTGTGAGATTTTAAGTGGAAGATAAAGTGAAGAAAATAATTAAATGAGGACAGACAACTGATTGTAATGGATCTACTAAATCTAAATGAGTGAAACTGGAATTTAATACTATTACAACTTTACTTCTTGGCCTTCATCCTCTGTGTTTGTTTTAGTATGAATTTCCACATAATAAAATACATTAAAGCTTGGAAATTTCTACATGTAGAAGTAAACAGTAGCATCCTTTATTAGTCTACCTGAGGTAGTCAGAAAATACACTTTTGACCCAGCTTCTACACATGGGCAAGGCAAAAAGACATTTAGAAACCAGAAGAAAATGAAAAATATTGATCTTTGAGGAAAGATGCCTGTGAGAAAAGGAAGTAGGATGAAAGAATTTGATAACACAAGTGGAAGAACTTCATGTTGTGCTCAGCAGCAGTGGTGTGAAGAAGCAGCAGTGTGTTCTAAGAATAGAGGTAAAACTGACAATTGAATTTCTCAAATTTGTGATTTTAGACCCCATTCAAATACATACTTCAAATTCAATTTCAGCAACACATGAAAGACAACTCAATTTTATTTTGTTATTTATTGTATATAAAAATAGTTTTCCCCCAAAAAAGTATAAAAAGAGAGATTCAAAACCAAAAAAAATGATTTCTACATGTAATTATAAAGACCACTGCTTTATGAAGTCTCTCAATAGAGTCAGACAGAAAAACGGTCTGAAAATTATTTATAGATTTATTTTTTCAAATTTCAACTACTATTTAGTCCACTATATATAATAATGACTCTTTCATTGTGTCGATATGCCTTGCATATTTTCTTGAGAACACAAACTGTGTCATTTCTGTCAATTTGTTGAGACAAGATTCTTAACTATGAATGAGGCTTTTTTTTCCCTATATAGACCATATTTCTAAATATGACCTCTTTTATGCACACATAGTTAATAAAATTTTAATATAAATAAAACCATATTTTATAGATATGTCTTTAAAAAAAAACAGTATTTGATTGTTCCAAATAAATAAACAAACGTTTTCTTTGAGTGTTTTTTTTTTTGTTTGTTTGTTTTTAAAATGTTCGGATTTAGGTCATATGTTTGTAAAGACAAGATGCAAGCAATTAAAACAAGGTCTACCATTCTATTCTTCTATTGCTGTAGAAGATCTGTACATTATACATAATGGTTGTATTTATTCCTTTCATTTGTAATTAAAATGTCTACATTAAACAGTGATGATATCTATTATTGCTATAATCATGTATATCAAATTCCATGTCTCATGAAATTTTATGCAACCATGCTGCTAAAATGGGCCAGACATAAAGTCATTCTGCTTCTTTGTCATTACCTGATATCCATAAAAGCCCTTCATATCCCCAAAAACAGATTTTCTTGTCAGAGACTGAAATATTACAGTTTATGACTTAAGCATTTTCATGAAGGACTTTTAAAACTGTATTGCAAAAGCTGCAGAGAAGACCACCGCACCCTCAATGGGGCCCTGACTAGGCCTTACACTGCTCGCTGATGAAAATAAAGTAACAACTCAGGGCTGGGGACATTCACAAAGCCTAAGCTTAACATCTCCAGGGTGGAGACCACAGCCCCAGGGCTATCAGCTGCCAGGCTTGCACAGGCCCTAGCACCAAAGGGTGGGGGAAGAGAGGCTTTGGGTGTGTGCTGGAAAAGCCCCTGGTCAGAGGTGCAGTGACCGCCCACCCTCCACTGTGCAGAGGAGTCCAGCTGAGGTGCCCTTCACCCGGGGGAAAAGCTTATCCACAGCAGAGGGGGTGTCATGGCCCATCAAAGGGCCCCCTCAAAGGGGTTCTCAGATGTTGTAAGCTGTTGTGTCCTGGAGCGGAGATGAGGAGAGAAATGCAGCAGGCAGGACTGTGCAGCTTGACTGAGATTTATTTAGTTATTTTACAAATCTTTTATAGACTTTTTTCTTCATAGTGTGATTGGTCAAAGGATCAGCCACCTCTTAGGGATCATTGGGTGAAGTCCTGCAAGGACCGTTGTAGAAACATTTCTCCACTGTACTATAAACAACGTTGGCAGTGTCCGTAATTTACAAAACTCTACTGATAGATTCTGTGATAAACTTTTCTCTCTCATGGGATTAGAGAGAAGCAAGAAAACCTTGCTTTGCAGCCTTTGTCCTATCCACACCCAGACCCTGTACCAGAACACCAGAGATGATGCAACAGGCCCTCAGTGTTGCAAGGGACGGTGTGTCAAGCTGGCCCCTGCAAGGGAGGCACATGGGCGTTTCCAGCTGCCCAAAGTATATATTAATCTGCGGGATTCTTTACTCTTCGGTGTGTGACCCCGTGTGGCCGTGCGGAGTGGCATGAAAGTGGGGGACCCTCACCACCAAGAAGACCAGATGAAGGGGAGAAACGAGACGTCGTTGGGACTCTTGGATGGGTGATATGCTTACCTAACCCCTGTCACCTCTCCCTGTTCGCACATCCCCCCATGCACACTTCTTTTTCTATGTCTTTCTTTCTTTCTTTTCTCTTTCTTTCTCCTTGCTTCTTTTACTATTAAATAAAATATATCAAATTTTTTTGGCACCAACATCTAACCTTGTTTGGTTTTAATCTCATTTTGGGGAATATTTTGAACTTTCTCAAAGTTCCATCCAGTCTATGCACAGACACTTTGTTTTCTTTGCTCTTCTGGGTTTAAACTGGATTGCAACACTTCTGACTCTATAAAAACATTAATTTAAATAAAAACATTTGAAATTCACTTGTCTAACACCAACTTTACAGTCCAAAACATGGACACTGTAAAAAAGAAAAGAAAATAGTATTAATTCCCATGCTAACTAGTTCAAATCCTAACAACGCCCTTTTGAAATAAAAAATAAATACCAGTTTTTATTTTATGTTATTTCAATTTAATGCTTTAAAATTTGAGCAGGGTTTAGTCATTCTTTTCAGTATTCTCATGTAGTGCACATCTGTCACTAAGACTGCAAGTGGACAAAGCAAGAATGATGAAAAGATCAAAATTGCCTGACAGAAGGTTTTTCCTGAACAGATCATAGTACAGAGTAAGACAGCCATCAGCCAGAATAAAAAGTGAGAATTTACATGGGAGATTTAGCTTGCAAAAAAGTATGAAAGAACATGGAAATTTGTTGCAGCAGAAGATAATGTTGGAGTGAAAATACCTGTAGCTGCACGAGGCGTAATGCTTTCAGGAATGGGTGGATTAGTTTTGGTGGGAAGAGGTGAAATGGGTTGGGAAGAAAGCCCCTATGATCAACTGTGTGTGTGAATACATGTGTGTGATTCGACCATTCGGGGATTAGTCACAAAAAATGTGCAGAAATTTTTAGATGGTTTGTTACAGCCTAGTGTTTTGGTATACCTGTTGTATAACTGATATTGATCCTGAATGCATAGTTCAGTGATTGCCACTTAATTGTATGTCATTCATGAATTAGTAAACAGATCTGATCCTGATTGGTTCAAACTACATATACTGAGCAGTTTTTCCTTGTGCTAAGTCTTGGAGATAGAAAATGGGACTAAAAAGAGCTGTCTTAGAATAAAAATGTCCACCTAAAGCAGCCAAAACCCAAAGCTCAACCAAAACAGAAAAAAAAAATTAAAATGTAGATTTAAAATTAGCTGCCTTTATATAATAACAATTGTGCATTCACAGTCCTTTCTTAAGGCTTATGGTTTCTGGGTCTTTCTGCAAGTATGACAAGCACAAAATTCCTTTTTTTTCCTTCCCACATTAATATAAGAGTAGTGTCTTAATTAAAAGAGCCCTGCTGCCATATCTTAAGACCTGACAGGGATTTTGTTTATCTTCCCTGCTTTAAGAAGGAATTAGGCTTATTTTCTTGTCCAACTAGCCAAGGCAAATAAATGTCTTTTACTATAAGCCACAACAATCAGGTAATCTAGATAATGTCAAGGGAATTGCAGATAAAAAAACACCTATTCTACCCCACCTGATTAGGAAGCAGACATGTTTTTGGCAGTAATCAGGCAGAAATGACAGGAAACAAACAAACAAAAACAAAAAGTGGAAAGGAAAGAACTGATTTCTGCAACGATTCTGATGGGTTAAATGCAGAAACCACCATTCACTGCCCTTCACTTTTCCAGTTGTTATGGCCACTACTGAAAATAAAATGTTGCTTCTAAGAACTTTCACTTCATGTTTACTGACATGTACCTTTGAAAGCATAAAAATTAGTTAGATGTAATGCCCCCAGCTGTGATTGTGAAAGCTAATATTATTGTTCTTTCACAGCTCCTCATGTGCTAAAGCAAATGACATTTTAGAATGCATAGTATTTAAAATGAATTTTAGACAGAAAGAATTTGACAGCTAACAACAGACCTTTAAGATAAACATATTTTCCTTTCTCTATTATGCTGGAAATTGCCTCACTACCCTGACTCTGATCAGTCTCTCTTAACACTGTTTGCATGCAAGTTATTTTTCCTCAGTTTCTGAAACACCATTTTCATGTACTCTTGCCAAACTTCTTTTGCCAATAACAGATTTATAAAGGTGACAGACGGAAATTACAAATGGATTTCACAATGAATCACATCAGGTAGGGGTCACAGAGTAGAAAATCGTAAATATATTAATAGAAAAAAAATCTTACTATGTTACTTTTACTTCTTGATCATCTCCTTATTTGCATACTATTGATTCAATTTTAAAAGTATGATTAAAAATACCTTTCAAGATATTTTACATTAAGTTGTTATGCTGTTTAGTTTTTTCAATATTGCAACTAGGAAGTTCACATTGCTCTTTTAAAAGGTAGTTAGAGGATGTGTCATATGACAATATCCAACATTCAAAAGCAATTTATCACAAAATCTTTTTTTAATGCAAATACACCATCATCTTCACACAGCTACAAAAAGCTTGATTGCAATTAGCATATAATAATAGCATGATGGGTGAGACACATTGCTGTATAATAGCTAGTGAAGAAAAGCAAAGCAAGAAACAGAAAACATTTTGTGGTCCAAGCAATTGGGTTTTATCATAATGCACTTAAATAGAACTTCACACTTTAGCCACATATACTATAGTGAGTTTCTTGCATATATTTAAATAACACTAACTATTAACCCTGAAGATTAATTCTTCTAGTTCTGAAGAAACAGAATTTCACTTTATTTTAAGTGGGTGATAATGTCATGATTTTTTACTGAAGTTGTTCACAGGTTTATGTCATGACTGGTACATGAGAATAGGTTTCTAGAAAAATTCCCAAGCTTGTGCAAATACTTTTTTTGACCAAAATGTGCAGTGCTCTGTGACATATAAATAAGCTATGGTTCATATACAATTTAAATTAAAAAATTGAGCCAACAATTATTTCGCTTCTGAGTTAAAATATGGAATAGTAAAGAAGAAAGAAATTTCAAGCTCTGAGTAATACTTAGACATCTAAAATTCTGAGTGCATTTTTTGCTCTGAGTTCCTACATCGTCTGTCCTGAATTCTCAAAAATTTTTTCAGAAAAAATACTTTAAATAAGTCTTTTATACATGGCAAACATATTGCTTATTATTTCATTTTATTAAACAATATCCAGTTGCATTTTATAATTTAAATGTTTGGGAAGTAAGTATACTGCATGGTTACACTGAAAAGGAAAAAAAAGAAAACAACCTAAACCAGACGCAAACCACATGTAGAGAAAGCAACTGACTCATTCTAAAGATATTTTTAAATTTGGTATCAGGATGTACAAATCTTGATTATGGTTTCTTTAAAAAAAAGAATTTACTCCAACAAATGGCATTCTAGGTGAAAGCTGCCTTTTTTTTTTTTTTCTGTTTAACTGAGTCATTAGAAGGAAGAGACAGTGATAAGCTGTTTGTTAAAGAGTGACATTCCAGCTCCCCCTCAAAATCAATGTCAAAGCCCTTTTTTGATTTCAGTGGACTCAATTTGATCTACCCTCTAGGCTAAAACTGGCTGCCTCTTCATTCAGGACCAATTCCATAGCTCAGAAAGATTTTCAAGAGACTTAAAGAGAGTAAAAATCAATTAATCAGATGAGAATGGAACACCAAGTATTGTGGTTTAACCCTGGTAGGCAGCTAAGGCCCCACAAAGCTGATTGCTCACTTTCCCCTAGAAGAATAGGGGAGAAGGCCAGAAGAGCACAAGTGAGAAAATTTGTAGGTTAAGATAACAACAATTTAATAAGTAATCCAAAATCTCTGTGTGCATTTAAACAAAACAAGGAATTTGTTCACCCTTCTGATCAGCAGGCAGGAGTTAAGCCATCTCCAGAAAAATAGTGGTCCATGACAAAATCAGGGAATCAGAGAATGGGTAAATTTGGAAGAAGCCACAATGGGGTCATCTGGTCCAGCCTCCCTGCTCAAGCAGGGTCATCTCAGAGCATGTGGCACAGGATTGTGTTTAGGTTCTGAAATAAATCCAGTGAGGGAGACTCCATACTGTCTCTGGGCAATCTGTTACTGGGCTCGAACACCCACACAGTAAAGTTCTTCCTCGTGCTCAGATAGAACTTTCTATGCATCAGTTTCTGCCCATGGCTTCTTGTCCTATTGCTGGGCACCACTGAGAAGAGCCTGAAAACATCCGCCTCTTCAGATAATCACATATATTGATGAGGTCCTGTTGCGGTGGGGTCTACGCAACCTTCCCTGAAGGTGGCCCATGGAAGAAGCAAGGAAACAATATTTTCATGGATGTTTTCAGATGTTTATTCCTCCAGCAGCACATGGCTGGAGCTCGGCACAGACTGACCACACAGGCTTAGGAGTCATGGGAACACCCCAGCCCACCAGGGTGGGGGGACACCCACGGCCAACAGGGAACAGGATAGCATCAGGGAGTCTGGAGACCCTGTAGACCATGCTCTGACCTCCAAGGCCCGTCTGCCCGGTGGGGGGAGCCCCAACACCTCACCCTTTTGTTTTAATTAAAAAAATGACTAAACAATTTCAAAAGAACACAAGCCACCCCCTGAGTCCCCGGTGTCGGAACAGGTTTTTTTCTGGAGCATTCCAGAGCTGGTATCAGGAAACTGAGTCAGGAGAGTGTCTCTTCCATAGGCATTGTTTTTTTGCTGGATGTTAGCAGTGTAATGCAGGTGTACTGTGCCTGTTAGAACTCCAAACAAAGATAGTTAATACTTTCCTTTCCTTCCCTTACCCCCTCCTCTTACCCCCTCCTAGGCATTTGGGAATTGTGAGGGAATGGATTTGAAGGGTGTGGAAAGGTATGGTTTTGGGAGGCCAACCACGGAGGGAGAAACTGGGTAGGAACCTGTGGAAACATAAACTGGGGATAAGAGAAGGGAAAAATAGGATGGGGGAAGGGAGGCTGTAGTGGTAGTTTATAATGAGGATATTGTTTGGGATCACCGTGATCTGGAGAATATCGACTGCCTTTTACAGAAGCTCCATGAAGCCCGGTAACGCCGGCTGCCTGTGGACCTTTCTTCCCTTGAATTATGTTAAAAACCATGGTTTCTCCATCTCCTAAACTAGGGATTAATTTTTGGGTGTTGTTCTTTTCAACGAATACGTCTTTTTTGGTGTCATGTCTTACGATAAATCCATGATTTTGCTTGACGTGGTACCATTTCACAGTCCCTAGAACTTTTGTTACAAGAACTTCTCATCTTGTGGGTCTGTGCCTGTGTTGTTGACGTTGGTCTGGCGTGGCCGCTGCTTCGCTGCCTCCATTGTCTCTGTCGAACCTCTGCGCGGTCACCCCCCACGCCCTGCGAGCGGTTTAGTTTCGGCGTGTGTCTGGGCTCCGCACGACTCCATGCTGGGTCTGGTTGCGCCACCCCTGCAGCTGCGCTGCCACGCCTGCATGCCACTCAGGCGCGCCATTCCGCCTTTGTCCGCCCCGGCCCCACGGCTGCCCTGTCACCGCCCCTCGCCCCCCACCTGCGCCTGCCGCTGCTGTTGCCATGGTAACAGCTGTTTCTAGCCTTCAGCGCTGCCACCGTGCCTCTACGCTGCTTGGCCGCCCCGGCCCCACTGTGCCACGGCCTGGCTCCACAGGGTCGCTCCACACTGGCTGCACCGCTGCGTCTGTTCTGCTGGTCCTGGTCCTGGTCCCGCCATGCCGTGGCTCACAGACACCACCACCAGCCCCGCCTGGGCTGCCGCCCTGGCCACTGCTCCCTGGAGCGGCTCTGCCGCCGTTGGCGCCCCCAGCCTTTGCTATATTTGGGCTGCTGCCTCTGCAGCCACTTTCCACGCCATTATAGCCACCATCAGCCAGGCAATCACGTGGTTCATAGCACCACGCGTAGCGCGGGGCCGGGCAGGCGCTGCCGAGGCGCTGGCCAGGTGCATCCAGTGCCGACACCTCTGCCGTAGCTGCTGCCAAGATCACGGTTTGCGCTGTCCTGCCTGCCTGCAGGAGACGCTTCGCCCTCTCTCACAGTGGGCTTGGGGCATGGGGCCGTGCCCGCGTGGCAGCGGCAGATTCACCAGCGGGACGCGCGCTGCCGCTGGGCACGTGATCGGAGGACCACGGTGGCCATTGTATTGCTCAACAGCCTCTGTGATCAGATAATAATTATGGAAATATTCTTCCATTGGCACATGTTTCAATTGAGAAATTAATTGAGTCCAAACATTTTTCCAAAAATCTCTTGTAAGAATTAAGTCCCAGGAAACATAGAAAAAGTTTTTAAACAACCACACCAGGAAGTGTCTTAGCTCATTTTTAGCCTGAATTAAACTAAAATTTGCAAATTGCTGTTCAAGGATCTTTTCAAGTTTGAGATAAATGTCCTTTTGAGGCTTGGAAAGCCATGATTCTTCCCACGGACTTTCCACAGTCCAAGAGAGAACAGCAAAACAAAAGTACTCACTGGGTTCCTGAGGATTTTTCAAAAACGTTGCTGTTTCTCTTTTCACTGTCTCCAGGGGCAGCACAGGATCACTAAAATGCTCGCATTTCCCTACCAATTGTTGTGGTGGGGTCTACGCAACCTTCCCCGAAGGCAGCTTTGGCCCGTGGAAGAATCAAGGAAACAATATTTTCATGGATGTTTTCAGATGTTTATTCCTCCAGCTGCACATGGCTGGAGCTTGGCACAGACTGACCACACAGGCTTAAGAGTCATGTGAACACCCCAGCCCCCCGGGGTGGGGGGACACCAACTGTCACCAGGGAACAGGATAGCATCAGGGAGTCTGGAAACCCCGTAGACCATGCTCTGGCCCCCAAGGCCTATCCCCCCGGGGGGCGAGCCCCAAAAGGGTCCCCTCTCAGTTCTCTCTTCTCAAGACTTAACAGCTCCAGCTCTTTCATCTTCATGGTCCCCAGGGACCCCAGCTGGCTCATGGACAGCTTGTTGTCCCCCAGAACACCCAAGTCCTTTTCTGCAGAGCTGCTTTCCAACAGGTCAATCCCCAGCCTGTCTTGGTCCTGGGGTTGTCCTTCCCCAAGTGCAGGACCCTGCACATGCCTTTTTTGAACTTCAAACTGTCTTTCTCTGCTCATACCTCCAACCTGTTGAGGCCTTTCTGAAGGGCTGCACAGCTCTCTGAGGAATCAGCAACTCCTCCCAGCTTTGTGTCATCAGTGAATGTGCTGAGGAGGCACCTGCCCCTTCATCTAAGTTATTGATGAATAAGTTAAACAATACTGGGGCCAGTGTTGATCCTTGGGGAACACCACTATTGACAGGCCTCCAAGTAAACCCTGTGCCACATATTAGAATCTTGTGGAATCTGCCACTGAGCCAGTTCTCAATCCACCTCACTGTTCACTCATCCAGTCCACACTTCCTAAGTTTGCCTATGAGGAAGTTGTGAGACAGTGTCAAAAGCCTTTCTAATGACAAGGTAGACAATATCCAATGCTCCCTCTTCATCCATCCAGGCGGTTGTCTCACTGTAGAAGACAATCAGGTTGGTCGAGCATGATTTACCTTTAGTGAAACCATGCTGACCCCTCCTGATCACCTTCTTTTCATCCTCATGGGTGAGATGGCCTCCAGAACGAGGCACTCCATCACCTTTCCTGGGACTGAGGTGACGCTGACTGGCCGGTTTTTCCCTGGATCTTCCTTGCCCTTTTTGAAGACAGGGTGATGTTTGCTTTCTTGCAGTCCTCAGGAACCTCTCCTGATGGGCATGACCTTTCAGAGATGGTCATGAGCAGCCTCATCATGGTGAGCACATGGATGCTGATCACTTGTGGATGCTGAGAATCAGCACCTATGGACTTGTGGATGTCAAGTTTTCCCAGGTGTTCTCTAACCCAATCCTTCCTGACCAAGGGAAAGTCTTCCTTCACACTTATTGATGTATTTGAAGTCCTTCTTGTTGTCCTTGACATCATTGATAAGATTTAATTCCAGGTGAGCCTTAGTCTTTCTCATCTCATTTCTACTTAAGCATGCACCATAACTCAACTTCCACGTTTCTCACTCACTACCCCAGCTTTTACCACTGAGTGTGATGCCATATGGTATGAGAAATGTCTTTGCACATCTGGGGTCATTCATCTCAGTTGTCCCCTCTCCCAGCCATCTTGCTGGTTGGGTCGTCTGAGAAGCAGAAAAGGCCTTTATGCTGTGTAAGCACTGTTGAGCAGCACTTAAACCACTGATGTGCTAACATCACTGTTCTCATTACAAATACAAAAAATAGCACCATACCAGCTACTATGAAGAAATTTCACTCTGACCCAGGCAAAATTAGTACACCAGCCTAAATGGAATAAGGAGCAATGGCATTAATTTATAAATACATTACAACTTTCATAACACCAATAGTAAATGTGGTCTTATGAAAGCCATTAGTTTCCCTAACACATCCATGTATTTTTGTTTCTCGCTGTGTGGGCTGCAGCTTATTGCTCCCAGTTGTTGATATTATGCCATTTTTTGCATAAATGCTGATTTGACATGAAACTATTTGAAGTCAGTTGACTCACTGGAGTCAACAATTCTGATTCATGAAGCATACCAGATACTGAAACTAGTCTTTCCACACCAGAGTCAGAAGACAGAAAAGAAAAATCTCTCAGAATCCTATTTGAAAAGATTAACTTGCCCCAAAATTTGTTTCAGTCTCAGAAAACAGGTGTGTTTTCATGCTGGAAATCTGGCACTAACTCAGGATTGGAAAAACTAGATTTCAGGTATCTTATTTGCTTTTCTTTCATTTCACAAGGAAGACAGACTCCTGAATCTACACCCCAGGCTAGTCAATTTTACTTGGTTTGGGGACAGTGGGGAGCAATTTTGATGACAAAAAAAGCTTTGCTACCTCAAATAATGTATTTTTTAAATTGTTTAAAACTTCATTTATGTGGAAAATTCTCTATGAAATGTGATTTCCAGAAACTTCCTTGTTTTACCCCTGTTTACTTTTCTTATTTTTTCTAGATAACCAGTAACACTCATTCTGAATATTTTTTTTTTTTTTTTTTTGGTCTAGTGGCAGTGATGCAGACTGTTGTAAACATAGCAGTTAACATTCCGTAATAGGTTTTTTTCCTCATCCCCGTGGCTGGCTGGACACTAACATGGACATTGCTATTAATATCCAGACAGCTGTCCCTGGTTTATTCTTGCCTGTACATCACTACAGGTCTGACTTGAAGAGAGAGAATCCTCTGATTTGCATCCACTGACAGCAAATAAGTGAAAAAGATAATTTTCCTTTGAACTGTGGTACACTTGTCTCAGGTGATAATTGTGATACCATAACTAACATGGACTTTGTTGGGGTTTTTGTGGGGTTTTTGGTTGCTTGTTTGCATGTTTTCTTCCTGTTGGGTTTTTTTTTTTGGTATGTTTATATGTTTTTCCTTTTTTTTTTTTTTTCTTCCCTGTGTGTCAAATCCCACCCCCATAGTTATTATTCTGGTCTTTTAGGTACTTTCTACACAATTTCTTTGCTTATATGTAGTGAAGGACATTTAGAGTGTACTTCGGCTGTTTTTTTTTTCTTTCTTGCCATCTGAATACCTTCTGAATTGAATGTTCTGTACTTCACAATTTCCTTTCAATTTCTCTGTTTTTACTGTATAGATTAACTCTCACTTTGCAGCATTCTTCTAAATGGTCATCTCCTGACTAGTTTGATATCCTAATGCTACTGTACTGATTTGTCTGTGATATGAAAAGAGTATGTCCTAATTTTGGGAAAGTTGCAATCAGTCATTTCATAGATCCTCCCTTTAAATATTTTTTTAATCCACATTTGCCCCAAAGTTTTCTCCATGCCTTTTATGATATCATTTAGAATGAAAAAGAAACACAATTTACAACTATATCTAAAGCATAAAACCATTTCTTGAAATATTATTGTTTACTGTTCAGCCTTTCCAAGGTAATTTGTTTATGCTCTCCTTATGGAAAGAAAGTTCATTTGTTTATTCACATTAATGATACTATTTTTCACTTTATTCCCGTACATTTCCTTCATTTAAATGAGTGTATAGTTCAGTTAGCTCACATAAGTTGTGGAATGATGGAAAATTCTATAATCTACACGGTCCCTTTTAAGTTAAGAGACATAATTCTGCATTTGCAAAATAATTCAAGTAATTCGTTAATAAGTTAATTAATTTTCCTCTTAAATATTTTTTTACTCCATACTTTGAAAAATTTCTTAAGAAATGTAAGTACTGGAGGTCAAGGCTCAGATTTCATTAAAATTTGCATTTGTGTTAAATCCATATTTGATGACTACAGTAATTATACAAACTAGTAGTATCAGTTTCAGGGGGAAAAAAATCTCAACCAAATCAGTTCTGACAAACTCTTATTGTAATTCCATCTGTCGTGGTTTAACCCCAGCCAGCAGCCCAGTACCTGACAGCCACTCACTCACTGCCCCACCAGTAGGGCTGGGGAGAGAATCAGAAGGGTGAAAACTACAAAGCTCATGGATTGAGATACAGACAGTTTAACAGGGAAAGCAAAGGCTATGCACACAAGCAAAGAAAAACAAGGAATGAATTCATTGCTTCCCATGGTTGGGCAGGTGTTCAGTCATCCCCAGCAGAGCAGGGCCCCATCACATCTAACCATGACTTGGGAAGACGAACCCCATCAGACCAAATGTCCCTCTGCTTCCTTCTTCTTCTCCCAATTTTATACACTAAGCCTGATGTCACACAGTCTGGAATATCCCTTTGGCCAGTTGTGTCTTCTCCCAACCTCCCAAGCACCCCAACATAGTCACTATCATGGTCATGGGAAAAGCAGAAAAGGCTTTGGCTCTGTGCAATCCCGGATCAACAATAACAAAAATATTGCTGAATTATCAACCCTGGGTTCAGCACAAATTCAAAACTTCACCCTATACCAGCCATTGTGAAGAAAACTAACTCAACTCCAGATGAAACTAGCACACCATCTCTAATAAAAAGTCCAGATACTTTTCATGCGATAACAAATCCAAAAAGGTAATTTTTACTTAAAAAATTGGAAACTGCAAAATAGTTTGAGCTAAATTTATTTCTGAAAATAGATGACAGCTAAGCACAGTGGACTTTCACATGATAACAGGATAAATTCTAGAGCACAAGTTAATCAAAACATATACCGTAAATGCAGTCTTTATGAAAAAAAAAATTACTTCTCCACTTAGGATTTTGGTTTGCTATGAATTTAGGTGGTGGTCATTTTAAGTTATTCTGGAGCTTGATATGTTGTTGGTTATAGTAAAATAAATCAGGTCTGATATGGGGTATCAAAGTATTACATCTGTGAGACTATGCAGAGAACTAAAAGCCATGAAAACCATTCTGAACACAGATCTTTTGAAATTACAAAAGTCAGTGACAATAAACTGTGTTGCTAGGAGACCAGAGCCACTGAAATTGTGTCTCCATTTAAAATAAGAATGCTGATTAAAAAACATTCTCAGCAAATAATGAATAAAGGTGTCAGAGGTATCTGTTGTGCCAAAGATGAGACCGAACATTTAATTTGTAAGCCAGAGCAATATACCCAAGTCTTTAACAGCTGGCAATTTGCCGTAAGAATTTAAGTACGAGGATGGAAGATAATAAAACTTCAGACACTGCTTACATCCAGAGTTGTAGTACATCATATTGCAGCTTCAGGAATTTTTATCTGTATATGGATGTTACATCTTTAAATTAAATTAAGAATGCTGTGAAGTACGAATTGTGAGTCCTCCTAGTTATGTGATTTCAAGAGCGAAGACAGGGTCTGAAGAACAGAGATGACCTCAATTGTAAAAATGCTGCCATGAAAGTTAAAAATGCATGCAATCAATTCCATTTTCTTTTAGTGATGANTGCTAAGGAGAAAAATAATTTATAAATATAATAATTTATAAAATAATTTTTTAGAAATTCTCCTACTTGCAAGGATGACTTTAAAACCTAGAATATCAGTGATTTTTTTGTGCCTGAGAGTGGAATTGTCATTTAGACTTTATATCCTGGATGCCTTTATAAAAACGAGAGAAAAAACAAAGTGAAAGCACAGACTTTGGGTCAATAATATGCTTTNTAATTTATAAAATAATTTTTTAGAAATTCTCCTACTTGCAAGGATGACTTTAAAACCTAGAATATCAGTGATTTTTTTGTGCCTGAGAGTGGAATTGTCATTTAGACTTTATATCCTGGATGCCTTTATAAAAACGAGAGAAAAAACAAAGTGAAAGCACAGACTTTGGGTCAATAATATGTTTTGGGTTACCTGGAAGGTTTCTGTAGTGTGGGATCTGCAGGAGTGGCTTTTGGACACTAGGAGCTGTTTTTATGTCAGAAAGAACCAGTTTCAGACAGCTCCAAAATGGATCTGGCACTGCTCAAACTGAGCCAGTCAGCTGTGTTTGCAGCACCTCTGTGATAAAATATTTGATTAAGGGTAAAAAAAGAATGTGCACCACCTGTGAGAGGGAAGGATGAGGAAAATGTGAAAGAAACAACATTAAGGTTACTGAATTAAGAGGAGGAGGAGTTGCTCCATCTCCAGAGCAGAAATTCCCCTGCAATTCATGGAAAATCATGTTGAAGTAGATATTCACACTGCAGCCCATGGAGAGTCAATGACAGAGTAGGAATTGTAGCCCATGGGAGTCCCACACTGCAGAATTCTTTTTCTGAAGGCTGCAGCCCATGGAAAGGATCCACACTGAAGCAGATCTTGAAGGATTTTGTCCTATCCGAAGGATCCTATGCTGGATCATGATGCAGCATGTGGGGAAGAAGAAGTAGAAGAGCAGACCTGTTATGGACTGACCACAGTTCCTATTTCCCATTCTCCNCAGCAGAGCAGGGCCCCATCACATCTAACCATGACTTGGGAAGACGAACCCCATCAGACCAAATGTCCCTCTGCTTCCTTCTTCTTCTCCCAATTTTATACACTAAGCCTGATGTCACACAGTCTGGAATATCCCTTTGGCCAGTTGTGTCTTCTCCCAACCTCCCAAGCACCCCAACATAGTCACTATCATGGTCATGGGAAAAGCAGAAAAGGCTTTGGCTCTGTGCAATCCCGGATCAACAATAACAAAAATATTGCTGAATTATCAACCCTGGGTTCAGCACAAATTCAAAACTTCACCCTATACCAGCCATTGTGAAGAAAACTAACTCAACTCCAGATGAAACTAGCACACCATCTCTAATAAAAAGTCCAGATACTTTTCATGCGATAACAAATCCAAAAAGGTAATTTTTACTTAAAAAATTGGAAACTGCAAAATAGTTTGAGCTAAATTTATTTCTGAAAATAGATGACAGCTAAGCACAGTGGACTTTCACATGATAACAGGATAAATTCTAGAGCACAAGTTAATCAAAACATATACCGTAAATGCAGTCTTTATGAAAAAAAAAATTACTTCTCCACTTAGGATTTTGGTTTGCTATGAATTTAGGTGGTGGTCATTTTAAGTTATTCTGGAGCTTGATATGTTGTTGGTTATAGTAAAATAAATCAGGTCTGATATGGGGTATCAAAGTATTACATCTGTGAGACTATGCAGAGAACTAAAAGCCATGAAAACCATTCTGAACACAGATCTTTTGAAATTACAAAAGTCAGTGACAATAAACTGTGTTGCTAGGAGACCAGAGCCACTGAAATTGTGTCTCCATTTAAAATAAGAATGCTGATTAAAAAACATTCTCAGCAAATAATGAATAAAGGTGTCAGAGGTATCTGTTGTGCCAAAGATGAGACCGAACATTTAATTTGTAAGCCAGAGCAATATACCCAAGTCTTTAACAGCTGGCAATTTGCCGTAAGAATTTAAGTACGAGGATGGAAGATAATAAAACTTCAGACACTGCTTACATCCAGAGTTGTAGTACATCATATTGCAGCTTCAGGAATTTTTATCTGTATATGGATGTTACATCTTTAAATTAAATTAAGAATGCTGTGAAGTACGAATTGTGAGTCCTCCTAGTTATGTGATTTCAAGAGCGAAGACAGGGTCTGAAGAACAGAGATGACCTCAATTGTAAAAATGCTGCCATGAAAGTTAAAAATGCATGCAATCAATTCCATTTTCTTTTAGTGATGAAGGAATTATGTAACTGGTTCTTTTTTGTCCCAGTGGATTGACTATATGTATGAATGTATCAAAACATGTAGAGAAATTCTACACAAATAAATGGAAAACTTCAAAATTAGGCTTTCCGAGGAGAAGAAATCATGCTGCTGAAGAAATGTCACGCTGCACAGGAGAAGAAAAGTGGATGCATTTAGTCACCTCAAATAAAATATCTGAATCTGGAAAAGGACTATCTGGATGGACTAAATTCATTGTTCTGCTTCTCTGCCTGTTTTCTGGTTTAACAGATTGTTTGATGTTTTAACAGGTTTTTCCCTGATTAACACCCAGATCTAAATGATTTCTCCATTTTCAAAAGGGTCTTCTTTTGTCTATCAAGTTGGTCTCTGGTTGCTTGTTATATCTCCTCATAGGCTGGATTACAACATAACTCTAGAAATTTGGAAAGTTTTCTTGTTTTGGCAGTAAAGAACTTGCTGAGAGATGTTTTCCTAATATAAGAGTGATTTTTACTTGTTTTTCATTGATTTTTTAATTGTAAAATGGGGAATGTAGTTGTGTATTTTTACAGTCTTTGGGTGTATGTGCGTGTGTATGTGTACCCTGTAGAGTCTTCAACATGAAATTTTCTTTGAGTTAATAATAGTCTGAATCCAAGAGTAGCCTAAATAGAAATTATGTGGGGCTATTTCCTTATCATAATAGCATCTTTCCAGAATATTTCAGTCTTTGCCAATAATATTATTAAGTTCCCCTCCATCACCAAATACCTCAGAAAATCTTACTCTTACCTTTTTTGTCATATCACCATCATTTTTACATGCTAAGGTGATTCCAAGAGTTTATTGTAAATCTGCAGAGTACTTCAGGTAATTGCAGTGGTATCTGAGAAATGAGTATATAAATGATATTCTTGATTATTTTCCTACTGTATCCCCCTGTTAATTTTTCTTTTAGACTGTTGTCTGAATTAGGAGACATGACAAAAATGTCTTCATCTGGTTCTGTCAAAAGGTATAAAAATTTCATC
>VYZQ01049464.1:13781-39307 GCA_013400655.1 Mystacornis crossleyi | reverse complement strand
TTTTTTTTTTTTTTTACATTTTGACGGTAACATAATTAGAGCAAATGACTGTTTGCAGCTGTTTATGCAGCTTATTAAAGCCTGAGAACTTTGTTTGAAACTGTCATTATAATCCAGATGAAGACATACGTTTCATGGCGTTTCAGTCCACATCAGGTGAAAGCAGGAGCTCTGGCGATGAATGTGCAGATCTGCACATGGTGTGTCAGACTCCGAATCCCCAGAGGGATTTATAATTAAGTGTCACATTGTATCTACAGTATCTCCAGTTGTGTGTTGTCAGATACTTGTTTTGTTTTCTTTCTTATTGCCTAGCAAAAAACTCCCTTTATCATTTTTGTGCTACTGTATATTAATCTTGAGGGTTTCCAGTGTGCAAGATCGGTTTAATGTTGTCAGTTCTCTTTCTGTAAAAAAACCCTGGACTTTCAGCACACACATCCCATTCCTATTCTGGGGAGAGCCAGAATGCCACCAGCTGGTTTTAGTTATATTTACCTGAACAGCACAGGTAACTTCAATCCCATGTTAGTTTGATTGAAACATGCTGTAGTATATTTTCAAACCATGGATCTGTCACAACATTAAAATAGTCATTTTGCATATCTGAAACTTTGCAGCTGTGAATTTGTATTTTGTTTACTCTATCTCTGTGAAATGTATTTTTGTCAGTTTGAGGACTTTGGATATTTCAAAGTATTTTCTGTACGTGAAATCAGCTTTTTGCATGTGAATTTAATTGCTGGAAAGTATTTTTAAAAAAGGAAAAAATCACTTTTAAAACCTGTTGTTGTCACTTTCCTTTGGAATTCATTACATTGTAAACAAAAACAGACTTCGATGTTCAGAAGATAGTAACGCTTGGTCAACCATTGGAACTGCTGTCTGCATTAAAGAAAAAATATTTTTTAATTTTGGCAAGGTAATCCTAGCCCTTTACACACATTTTGGCTCTGTTTACAAATTTCCTAAGTATCCCCAATTCCCCTTCTGTTCCCCACAGTCTTTGTTGATGTCATGAACCTTCTGCTTAGAGAACTTAAAATTAACCAGTGTGACAATGTTCTAACAAATATGATGTGTATACTGGCAAATAAAGACACACTCAGGTGATCATTCTGTTTGACTTTTATACAGTTTTCTTCTGGGGTCCTCTGTGGTTCTCTTTACTTCTTTGTCCCACATACATTTCTCAGAAAAGATCTCATCTAACATATTTTTCTTAACTTCTGCTTTTTAAGGAACAAGTAGAATGAAATAATTGAGGTTTGATTTAAACGTGAAGAAACACTTGCCGTAAGTAACAATTATTTTACTGCGATCCGGCTTAGATCTTCTGTACTATCCTCTGATGATTTTTGTGGTACCTATTGAAAAAAAAAGCTTTCTGGACTTTCATGGCAGCTCAGCTTTAGGAGGTGTCTGAATATATGTATGTTTTAATACCTACTAGCATGCATTAAAAAAGAATTGTTAGAACAATTAAAGCAGTTTTTCCTATCCTAGACAAGGTAACACTTGGTATAAAAAGCTTTTATTGTTTCTTCCCATTTTTTGCAGATGAAAGGAGCATAGGCCAGTGACTTTTACCAGATGAAAGTGGAGAGGGGTGCGTTTCTTTGCTGTATGACCCTGATCCTCTGGACCATCATCATCTATACAAATCCTAGGACTCCTGCAAATAAGATTAAATGGTGCTTGCTGCTGTTAAGGCCAGCATTTTCCAAAGGCTGTACACCTAAAGTAACGTGGCATTCCATATGCAGATGGCTACATACTGGGTGTTTGAGAAACTCTGAACAGAGCACTTGTGACCATATTCTTTAGAAGATGTTGCAAGACATTTGGTATCCTTGTCTGTCAGAAAAAAATAGCAACCCAGGGATGTCTTCCTCCAGATTAAAGAAGATCTGTTAACAGGTGATAGTATGAAAAATATTCGCTTTAAAACGAGGATTTGAGAAGCTGTGAAAACATGGCAGAATTAGCGAAATAGAATCTGTGGACTGATAGTTGGTCACCAATTACAAACAGCCATTTTCTACTCAAAGATCACAGAAAAAAGTTACTACACAGCTTCAGCTGCATCTGTGGTACCTTGCACTCACCCATGTTTCATACAAGTAACTGAGCAGAGTTATATGTAATGCTCATAGTTGGTAATTGGTTTGTTGTGAAACAGTAATTGCATCAGACAGGTAGAGCCAAGTTACATCACTTTTAGGCAGATGCTACTTTATCTGTCAAGGGTTTTCGCTGAGTAATTGTCTTCATATGGCAAATTCCACATTAGATGGTATTTAAAATCCTTTGGAAGTCGCTAGTTACTTGGTTCTGAAGGTTCCTGTGGGCAAGGACTATTTAGCATTTTTCCTGATGAAATTTGTAATTTTTTTTCCTCTAGTATTTTTGGCTTTACAGTCCAACAGTGCAGGTCTAATTTAGTGTTCTATTCATATTAGACATTTCATTGTACTTATAAATTAGCTCCCCCAAATGAATGAGATACTTACTAAGGCATTTTGTTACCTGATGATCATTTCAAGTAGCTAAATTTCAGCATAGGGATTCAAAAAACCAAACTTACTGTTGTTTTGGCATAAGAATAGTAAGGATAGAAGGAAGAAAAAAAATGCAGAAATTAAATAAACCCTCATCAAGTAACATCATGCAGCAAATCAGCTGGGCTTTAGATAAATGATTTATTATTAAATTTAAAACCTAATAGGTTTGTGTGTTCTGAGTGTAGTTTACACTGGTTTGTTTTCCACTTAATTAGAAGCCTTACATTTCATCTTATTAATAATGAAAATCCTCTTGTCAAATTGTATAAGATCATGTTGAACTAATATGTATATTTTAGAGGCAGAATAAAATTTCCCCTCATAGCCTTTCATATTATTCCATTGCATTATGCAAAAATTATATTTTGCTTTTCATTTTGCTAGTGTGAAGTAAGAAAACTTCATCTTCTATTCCCACCTGAAAAAGTCCTGGTTTCAAGACCTGTGATGAAGAGAGTTCAATCACTGTGGCCCACTATTTGCAATTAAAGGTTAACTGCAAACAGAAATTCAGAATACCAGGCCAACTGAGCTTTACAAATGTAATGAATGTGGGTATAAGAGATAATAGTAATCAAATTTAAAGTTATGTCCTGTCGTATCAGTTCTTGTTGCAGTGAGAAACAAGTTCAGAAAAGGAGCAGGTTTGAACGTGCCAAAGGAGACCAGATTTGTGCTCCATTTGCCGTTAGAGTTAAGTACACATTTCCCATGATGCCACAGCATTTTCATCTGCAGAGACCTGAAGTAGCAATAGACTAAATAGACATCAGTCACACAAGCCTTTGCTAATTAATGCCTTCACCGGAAAATGTCTGGCATTCTTAGGAAAGCAGGGAGATACAGAATGCAGAATTCATTCATATTTATATTTTTTAAAAAACAGGCAGGAGAAGGAAAAGCCACATAGTCAGCTGTTTGATAAAGCTCCAAATCAGTCAGCTAGGCTAAAGGTCATGAATATGTAGCTAGATCTTGGTAAGCCTCAGTGGCAAATCATCACACATGCTTGCTGCAGTTTCCTGAGACCGTGTAAAGCACTTGGGAGCACAAGCCAGGCCAGTAGGCTGAGAAATGGCATTAACCATTCAGCCTCTGCCATCTGTCACCGTGCAGCCACGCAGACACTTCTGATGGAGTCGTTCTGTGTCTCCTAATTTCGGTTTTTAACCGAGCTTCTTCACACGGGGCTTGCCAGCAAATACAAAGTACTGTCACCCACAGCACTGCCATCCTCATTCTCGTTGCTAAAATTCCCTTTTTCTTCCACGTCTTTGATATGTCCAGGCAGTAAATGACCTGACATACTATTAAATTAATCAGTGAAACTGATGTACACCTTTGAAAGATACATTACTATGTAGAAATTGCTGCCCATGGTACTGTATCCGGAAGAATGCTTTTCTGCTTATGCTTAAACATGCCAAAGAGGTTTGCTGAATACCTTAGTTCTGCAGTCTTTCAGTAACACATACTGTCAGCAAGAGTCACTGAAGGAGCAGGATAAAACCTAAAATGACTTTCATAAAGTTTTCAGTGAGATCCATTCTCCAGTGTGACTGAGTTGGAACCTAAATGAGTGCCAGCGCAGGGAGGGGGGTGGAAGTGCACAGCTGGAGCTGAGCTGTCCTTCCCCAGCAATCCATGCTTATCTCAGCTAAAATGACATGGAAATCACTACCTGAGGGAGCTGTTCTGAGCATGGAGGCATTTTACTCTGCTGACTGTTGCCTGTTGGAATATAGCCAAACACTTCTCATCTTATTTTCAAAAAAATCTTGTAAAAGTTGTTGGAAGTGAAATCCATAGGTGCAGGCAGAACAGAAATGGATCTAAATACTTTCAGAACACCAGAGAGTCATTCTGATGGGACAGAAATCTCTACTTGTTTCTAGTATAATAGTGCATTAAAAAAAAAATCAATTAGAACATGTATAGCAATGTCATATTTTACAATTCTGTCCTTTTAATACAGTTGATGTTATTTTGGGGGTTCTCCTAAACCTCCAGCAACGTTCCCTCTTTTTTTGTTTTTCCTCTTCTTCCACCCCCAGAATACTTGTCCCACAGCAGGACCCCCTTCAAGGTCATAGGCTACCCTGTTACCTGTCACAAGAGCAGTAACAGGATTGCTGCTGCTGGTGCTTGGACCCCAGGGAGCCTTTTGGGAGGAAGGGTGGTTGTGTGTGACCACGTGGGATCGTCAGCACCACTAGGAAGCTGAGAGAGCAATTACGGAATGTAATTCGGACGCAGGTGTTGCCAGACAACCTGGAAGATCCAAGGATGCTGGAGTGGTACCCAAACCACTGCACATCTCACAGAGCCGCTGCTCCGCTCCCTCCTTGGCTTTTCCATGGAATGGGGTGATCCACCCTTAGGCAAACCTTTCACTGCCAGAAATATTTCAAGGAATTGTTCTCTGAATGCATATCCCACCCTCTCTAATTATGCAGAACATTTCACTGAAAGCTTTCTCAGAAGGCAGACACGCGGCGCGGCGTGAGATCAGCTGCATCAAGAGCCTGAAATACAGAATGCACTTAAACTGTTCATTGTCATTCTGGACAAACTAAATTAAGCATCCCCAGCAAATGCTGTCATCAAAAGAACAAAAGCTGTAAAGTGATCCAATTAATTTATAGTCCATGTAACCACTGGATGACAAACATTTCTGCCTTGTACCAAAAGTAGGAATGTTGTTGTTTACACCAGGGGTGGACCTGAAAAAATGTTAACATGTCGTGGTGGTTTGCAGTTAGACCTACAGCCTTTACTTGTATCCACCAACTCCATTTGTCAGTGGATTTCTCAGCAAATTTATTGCACGTGATCTTTTCTGGTTTGTTTTTATTGATACAGTGTGGAGTTGTGCTTTTCACTTTTAAAAATTATTTAATTAATGTCCTTTTGAAATGTTAACAAATACTAATTTTGGTATGTAGTCCTGGGTCAGGTGAGGGTATTGATGTTCCTAATCTAACCCTGAAATCAGCCAGTCTGAAGATGAAGCCTAGAAAGCTCTTCACAGTTCAAGCCACTGCTGCTCACCAGTTTAAGGGAGGAGACAAATCCATCAATCCTAATTTAATGGGAGAATTTTCAGGTAGACAGTAATTGAGTTGGAATTTGGCCAAAGCCTTGGGGTTAGAGAACCTACTGTTATGAAATGTGTTAGAGGATCTTTAATGAAACAAACAACTGAGATCACGGTTTCTTCTCTTCTGCAAGGGGCAGCAGAAAATGCTGGTTTGCCTCCAGAAATATTTTGGTGCCTGTAATCAGGCTGGGGCATTGAAAAAAATATGCCACCTTCTGAAGCACCAGAACCATTTTCTTTCCAACGAAGATCTCAGTGTGTTGACCTGTAGGAGGAGTAGCTGGCCCATGTATTTTAGTAATAACCCTCACATCAGTACTGGGAAATAACCACTAAGCCAGTAAAGACATCCTTAACTAACTTGAACTGACTTGCATTAGATTCAGCTAAGTTGGGGGTTTCTTCCCTGCCCTTTTAGTCTCAAAAATCCTGCTGGTTTGCAGAATAATTTCAAAGAAATTTATTAAGCCCTTCAGTTAGGCTGGACGAGAAGAAGGTCTCTGGACTTATTGCCTTCCACAGATAGGGATTTCCATATCCATAAATTCTTCTTGATTTCTTACATATATTTATTTCTAAATATAGCTAATCGCTGGGAAAAGGAGCATAACTGGAAGAGTCCTTGGCAGCCCAAACATGAGGGAAAATTGATGCCTTACAGATACTAGAATTGTTTACCCTTGAAGCTCTCGGTGAAAAGAATTGTGTCAGCCAGCTGAAGCCCCAATGTAAGTTGTGTGCACAGAGGGGTTGCATTTTGTTATTTTAAACCATCTTTAGTGCGGGATACTTTATCAGCAGTCAGAGAAGTCCCTTTAAAAGCAACAGCGTTTAAAATGCATATGAAGGTATTTACTTCAGAGATTGAAAAAATAAGCAAGTCAAACTTTATATGGGTTCTTAAATCCTCTATATGGATGATTAAATGGGACTTGAAATTTGGATGCATTATGCTGCCTTGCACCAGGACAGCCTCCCAGAGCAGCAGTGATTTCATAATGCTACCTGTTAGAGCTAAATTCTTGCTAAACTAGCAGAGATAATGGTTTATTTGTACCTTCTTTAAGTAGGAATTTACTTTTCATTTAAAGCTCATAGTGATTGAGTAGCTCCTAGCACACTGAGAGAGAAGGACCTGATGTACCAAGTATCTCCAGGAACCCTGGAATTATTACAAGCTGCAGCATTTGCACTCGTGTGTGTGGAATGGCTCGAGTGGTGCTGGGTGAATCATACTTAGGCCAACCAGTGCCCTGCTGCGGAGTATAGTGGGCCTGAGAGTGAACCTCAATGCCAAAATCTGCATTAAAATTTATATGTTTAACTTTGGGCTTCTATTAAAGTAGTACTTCCTTAGTACAAGCATACTTTAAAACACATTATGTGTTCTGTATTAGCAGGATTAGATTTTGGAAGGTAAAATCAACTTTATTTTAAAACATACACAGTATGTAAACTGGGTAAGTAACTCAGTTTTAGTGCCCTGTCTGAGATTCTCTGAATTCCCCTAATGCTTTCCTCTCCAGCCTCTGTCCTTAGAAACAAATAGACAGCAAAACCTGGGCAAGTAGTTAATTCCTTCAAGATGACATGGACTTGGAATCCAATGAGATTCTTCCTTTTAGATTTGATTTTTGGTTTGGATTATTCCAGGATATTTATCCTTGTCTCTTGGAATAATTTTGCTTTTGGAATAATTTCAGACTACAAACATAGTACACAGTTTAATTTACTGTGACCCACTGGCTCCCAGAATAACTTCTACTGATTTATTTCTCAACTGCTGGCTATGTTCTGCTGGTTTTTAACTCCTTTTGTGCCCCTCAGAGCTGGAATTGCTGCCGAGATATTTTTCTTGAGGACCTTTTATTTCTGATTTACTGTGTGCTTCTCTAAGTAAAGGAATTGCTCTCATGGCTGTAAAGTAGTAAGAAGCTGCTGACGATTTTTGAGAGCAGAACCACACACAGGAGACCCATATAATTTGCTTTGTAATTGAATGGTACATTTCTCAGCATCCAGATTTTTAGCTGTTGGGATTTCTCTTTTAAGATGATAAATCCTTCAGAGGTTGCGATGCATTCCTATTGAAGACAACTAGGATGTATTTCCCAAGCTCATAATAATAAGTTGCCCGAGCAGAGAATTGCCAGAGAATCTCCCTTAGAGTTCTCCTTAATCCTCCAGTAACCTTGTGCAAACTTCTCCCGGGATGGAACAGAAACTTGGCACCATCTTCTGGCTGCCCCCAAGTTGGGCTGGTGCCTCTCGGAGCTGTGCCCTGCACAGTTGCTGCGAGCTTGTTTTTATCTTTGGACTGATTGGATCTTTCTTCTGGAGGCCAGGTTGTGCCAGCTTTATTCGGGCTGAGCAGTCCCAGTGTGCTCAGTGAAACTATTCATGGAGTGAGGTGAGCGTGAGGAACTCTCAATGGGAGCTGGGCTGGCACCGTCTGGCCCTTGGAAGCAGAGAGAGGAAAGCCTTTTCCTCCTTTTGTGAAAAGCAGAGAGCATGTGTAACTGAGAGGGATGGTGAACAGGAATGTGTCAAGAAGAAGTAGACATGGGAAGGAAATGAATCTTTGATTCATTATCACAGAACAGCAGCTAAGCTGGAGCCAAAAAATACTTCAGAGATTTAATGTGAGATCTAAATTTTATTTTAGAGTTCATACTGCAATTTCATTGCAATGACAAAAATGATTCAACAGAATAATTGAACTGAAGCTGATCATTATTCCGTTTTTCTTGGTGGTTTGATGGATGAACTGATATTGAAGTTTAAAAATCTCTCGCCTTTTAGCAAAAAATAGTCACTGTTCTGTTCCAGAGAGCATGCTTGAGAAGGACTGGGTAAACAGTGTCTTTGCTATTGCTGCTGCAGATGTAGGTGAACATGGATATGGACACTGGAGTGAGTTTCCATATACTACAAACCTTGAAAATATAAAGGAATGCAGAAGTGCTTCCCCGTATCTTCTTTTTTCTGGTGTGGCTATTTTTTTTTTTTTTGGTTGGTTGGTTTGGTTTGGTTTTGGTTTTCTTTTTTGTTTGTGTTTTGTTTGTTTGTTTTGGGTTTTTGTTATTTTTGTTTTTTATTTGGGGAGTAGTGCATTTCACTGAAACCGTGAGTATTGCCGCACAGGTTTGTTTAAACCAAAGCAATTGCCTGTCCCTAGCCATTACTCATAGCAGTGAGAAAGCTTCACAGGACTTAGCTTAGGCATCTCCCAGTCCCTGGAGCTCAGATATAGTCCAGGACACACCATGTGGATAAACAAGAGGGTTGACACAGCTGTGCAGGAGCTGTGAGGAGGTTTTGGAGCAGGCAAGCAGGAACGGCTTTGGGTAATTGCCATTGCACCAGATCCTGCTCAGAAAATGCTGTCCCTCCCACGCATAACAGCCTTCCCTTCTGGGCACTGGAGACTACCCAGCTCTGGGACAGAAGAAAAGAAATTCTCTTCATCCGTGCGGGGTCCAGCACTTGGCTTCCTGCGCTCCTTTCACCCGTGTAGAGCAGAGATTTCCTGCAGGGAGCTGGGTTGCTCCAGCTGGAGCACACCCACGTGTTCCCCTTCTCCACACACACCTGGATCTGCACGTCCTGCCCAGAGCATGCGCTGGAGACTCTGCCAGGACACCTGGTCCTTCCCGGTCCCTGGGAGTGTCATCCACATTGGACTGCACTGTCCTTATAAACAGTCCCTGCTCATGGCAGTGAAAGGACTCTTGAAAAAGGAAGTGTCAACAAAGACCAACTGTGAGGGCTGGAGGAGGAACCTCTGGTGTGGATCAGAGAGCTGTGATTCCCAGCCTCCAGGAGGACACACACCTCAAAACAGTTCTCTAATTGAAAATTAATTCTCTGAACAACCTAAAGTTTTTTTCAAGCTGCTGCTCAAGTAAAAGGAATAATCACTTTCTGTAGCACCAGCTAAATAATTGAATGCAGATCTTAGCAGAATATTATCTGTCCAAGGACAGTGGTTGCATAATTATTTCATATGATATAAATATTTAGAGATTACTTTTCCCTTAGCAATTAAATCAATAGATTGGACTTAAAAAGAAAACGGAATTTTAAATGCTTGATTTTTTAAAAATTTGGTGGTTTTGGGTCTGCATTTTAAATTGAAACATAAAGCCTGTTAAATTTTAATTAAATTTATCTTTTTTTGCTTGCTCTTATAGGTCGTAAAAGTTGAAGTCTGAAAACGGGGACACGGGCAAGGAGACTGAGAAATGAATGTGCAAAGTCATGTAAGCAAGAATTGACCCAAATGCTGAAATTCTAAAAAAGAAATAAATTCAGTCAAATATGCAGTTCTGCTTCAAAATTTTGTATGTTCTCTTCACACCGTAGCTTGTGAGGCTACCCCAGAAAGCCTTTTTCTGAAGAGATGTCACCAGAGCACGGGGGGGAATGAGTAACTCATCCCTGCCAAAAGCACCTCCTGCGGATCACAGGTCATGTGTGCTGCCTGGTTGCCTCATGAGCTACACTGTGCATAAAAAATGGATACTCAACAGCACTGGTATCATAATTTTATAATATTTTCGTTATTTAGACATTTCTCTCTTTTTCTAAGGCATTTTATGGGCAGTTTAAGTTTTTTGTATGGAATGAAAACATTTTAAAATATGTGTTTAAATCAAGTCCCCCATGTCCCACAGCAAGGTGGGGTCCCTCCATTCTCTATCCTTTCCAGCTTCTCACTGCAGTCCTGCCAATTGTTGTGGCCGGGAGATTTTTATCCTGTAACTAAACTTATTGTGCCTAATCTTTAGGAAATGTGTGAGAGTCATTCCTGGAAGGTGCTCCCTGCAGATGCCTCAACGCAGGCAGACAGTCAGGGCTATTTTCCCTTGTCCAGGGAAAAACAGAACATAGAGGGGTAGAAGCAGTGGTGCCTGAGCAGGATTGGATCCTGGCCGACCTCTTGTGGCTGTGGCTGCTCTGGCTGCTTCAGGAGGACTCCGGAAAGCAGAAAAAGCTGAGCACGACAAAAGGCTGAGAAAGGGGGTAGCCAAAGTGATTACAGTGATTTTTAACTTGTGGATCTCGGAATGTTTTCTATCATGTGCTTGGCTTTATCCCTCTGCATTGCCTTCGCTGCAGCAGCCGCCACTTCCCAGCTGATCCCTCCTTTCTGTCACTAAAATGAGCAGCCTTGAAATGATGAATATTAAAATTCACCCACTAGCACTGCAGTGAGGTGGGGTCCGAGCAGCTCCTACCTCCCAGCCTGCTGTGCCACCCTGCCAGCAGATTCGGGAAAGCAACACCACACTGGTTTATCCTGGTTTCCTTCCCAACCCTGACAGCTGGTTATAACTGGTTGAGCGATGGCTGGAGTTCAGCACAATTCAAATGTCTCAGACAGTCTATATAAACATCGTTCCTTACTTAGAGGTCCTGTTGGACGCGGTGTCTGTTGGACACTTAGTGAATTACAGGCTTTAGAAACTACCCGGCAATGCCTTGAACCAGACGCAAAATTTTCACTAATGCAACCTTTAGAGTCTTAAGTAGGTACTTGGCTGCCAGTTGCTTTCAGGCACGCTGTAAAGGGACTTTCTGAAAAAAAAAGAAAAAATCTGACTCTGGACCAGCATCACCGTTTGTTTCATCTCGATTTGGAGTGGTTAAATAGGAATCTGCAAAGGAAATGAATGAGGGGACCAGCTTCTTTCATTTAATAGGCTTGTCTAAGTAGAACCAAGCAACAAAGGAATTCTGTGTAAGGTTTGCAATTTCTGTCGCTCTTGTCTAACCAGATTTAAATCGTCAAAAACAAAACAAACAAACAAACCCCCAAACCAGCGCGAGCGAGCGCGAGCGATTTAGAGTGTATGCATTGCAAGTGATACAGAATATGCATTTACGATTCAAAATTTTAAACAGCTGAGAAATAAATATGCAAAGTAGATTGTTCTGTTTGCAGATGGTAATCCTGCCGCACTGATTTTGCTCAGCTGTCTGATTTTTCAATGTCTGCATTCCTGGTTCCCGGGATTCCTGATTAAGAAATAAAATATGAGTCACGGTGCATGGTTACCTTCTGCGCATCTGAAAGGCTAACTCAGTGACTGAAAAAAGATTATTAGAGGCTGATCTTGCCCTGCTGAATTCGATGCGATGTCAGGGGATTGGGGGGGTGGGGGAAATCCCTTCTCTGCTCTGCCCTTCATTTTTACAGCTGTAGGATAAAGGTTCCTGCCAGTTCTTGTAGATCGGCTTGTAGGAGATCGTCTGCCCGGCCCTCTCTGCCGGGGGTCTCTGGGTGGGGACGGCCGGCGGGCAGCCTGCTGCTTGGCAAGGTGAGGCACATCCCTTTCCCTCCCTCTCCTGAGGATGACTCAGTCGGTTATTAAAGATTTCCAGCTTCCAGCTAAAAATGGCATCAGCAGCGGTGCCCCAGAGGGAAGAAGGGAAGACGTGAGAAATGGGTTCTGCTCCTGTCTCCGAGTGGTAACACACACACACACACACACACACACACACACACACACACACACACACACACACACACACANTGGGTTCTGCTCCTGTCTCCGAGTGGTAACACACACACACACACACACACACACACACACACACACACACACACACACACACTCGCAGAGCTGATGTGGAACTCATCTGGGAAAAGTTTATTTTGCAATAAGAGGGTTTAGTATTCTGCTAAAGGCTTTTGCGAAGACTGGATCCAATTTTCAGAGCTTGTTGCCAATATTTGTGAGTCATTTCCTTGGAATCCTACCTTTGGTGTTTATTTCCCTTAGAAGGAAACTTGTAAAAGAATAATAATAGCTCTCATTCTTCATGGAAAGTAGCACACAGCAAAGTGGGAGACAACTCGCTCTTTGTTCCAAAACACTTTTGTGTTTGTTTTGTTTACTTTCTTCAGCAGACTAAAAGTGAAGAGTGCAATATAATTAACTCCATAAACCATCTCATTTACGGTGCCAGTGACATGCATGTGCTGTGCACCGGAGTGAAAGTTAAGTGGGGAAGCAGTTTTAATTGGTACCTCTCTTCCAGAACAAGTGATGAGAACTGCCTGGTGATTTGGGAAGTCTCCATATGTAACAGCAGGGCTTTGCTTTTTCTCAGCCCCGCCTGACTACCGGGACTCCTTTTTCTCTCTGACTTCAGTCCCAGTAATAACACTGAGCACCTACTCGGCGTTAAAGCCCCTCTCAAAGGTTAACTAATCAGAAAGGCTCTCGGTTACACTCCGCAGCCGGAGGAGCACCTTTTGCCCTCAGGACACTGAAGCGTTTTGCAAACTAAATCCCCACTGAGCTAAGTGGATCCTGGACAGAGATTTTTATGTCGAGCAAGGCCACGCAGCCACCAGCGGGGTGGAGGCAGAGAGCATATGAGACATTTTGGCTAAGAGCACTGGAAAAAATATTGATGCTTACTGAAATGAATACCATGGGGCTTTATTGTTCTCCCAGACCAGGCAGGCAAAGCAGCCTTAGGGAGATGGCTGCAGTGAATGTGATGGCACCTTTTCTCATATCTGCCATAGCCCTGTGGCAAAATAAATTGCAATTTCGCTTGCGTTTTCATATATTTGCATAAATTGTGAGGAAAACTTTAAGTGTTAGAAGCAGCATTTAAGAGTTCATTGCATACTGGCTACCAAGAGTTCTGATAGGTGACATATACCTGCAAAGAAATACGAGAGGAAACACTGAAACTTTCTCTAGTTTTGCCTCATAGAAACCAGAAGCAGGAGAAAGCACAAGTGTTAAGAATCCAAGAGGAGATTTTGTTTTAAATCTTTTTTTTCACTGAAACCCTGGGGACTCTAACATACTGGTCCAGAGTAACTCCATAAACTCTTTCTGGAAACAATTCAACTGAAAAGTATGTAAAGAAAAAAAAATTACCATGTGGGAATTAGAAAAGTTAGAGAAATATTTGTTCTGAATGCTGACTTGAGAAAGAGACATTTGAGCATCTGGAGTTGTATAAACTAAATTAGGGTGGAAGTTAAGTGATGATACCTTTGAAAAACTTCCATGGAAGGGCTGTATCTTGACACAGAAACCAATTCCTGATTTCAAGTTAATTCCTTTTCCACCAAACACTAAGTCCAGCTCTAGAAAAAGAAGAGGGGGGAGAAAAGAAAACAAAGCAAAAAAACCCAAACCAGTGGATTCCTTGAAATTCCCTGAAGTAAGGGCCAAGAAACACGGGGAAAAACACTAGACTTGGCAGGTCTATAGTTTATCTATACCTCCGAAGGATGAAAAGCTGAATTGACCCTGTTGGCACACAGACCTGTTGTTCTACCAGTCTAGTTATTCCAGCCAGCTTTAACCCTTTCATTTCCCTCTTGGATCCTGCTTCTGTTACATGGTGTTATATACATTTCTGGTAGAGGTACAGCTGAAGAAACAGAAAATCATCATTGTCTGGGGCTCCCACCATCTCGCTGCACCTGTCCTCCTTCTCCTCCTCCCCCTGCTGCCTCCCTGGTGACTCTGGCTTGTGGTCACCGTCTCCCTCACCACAGACCAGGCACAGCTCTGCACTGCCCTGTTGCAGTTCTCCTCAGCTATCTTATAACAGTAAGAGAAGGAAGAAGTCTCCTTGTCTGCTCCTAACCATGGGCTGTCTCTTGGAAGTCCAGTTTTCAATTTAAATCCATCATGGCCAGTTCTAGAGGCTTTTCCACTTCTTGCAGCCTTGCTGCTCAGCTTGTCTCCAGAGCCCTGAGTGCAGGGATTGTCTTTGATCCTTTGCTTTCATTTCCTGTGACTGGGCTGCCCCAGTGTGCTGCGATTAGGTGTCCCCAGTGTTTCCACTGCTTCATTCAGAACGTTACTCCACCTCCGTGCATATCTATCCAAACAATAAACATTTTAATCAAAGCCCTCATTATCTCCCATCTCTGTTTGTAACTTCCTCCTCCTTGAACCTGTGACATAGCAGCCAGTTTGATCTATTTAAACACAAGCTCCCAACATCCTCTTCCCTGTCCGCTGCTGCGGTCAGAGCCAAGCCACTTCCTGCCTGTCCTCCTTCTTTGCCTCCATCTAGTCTTTTATTTTCCCATGTGAGGTTGTCACAGTTCTGCCATAGCTGTCATCACTCTACCATTGTCTCTACAGCATGGCTCTGCTCTCTTTGCCAGTGATGCTGGCATCCTCATGCCTTTATCTGCTGCTCCCAGGGGAGCCTTTATGCCCTTTTCCATGACGCTCTTGTCCACAGGATGCCCTGCCTCCCTCAGCTAAGTTGGCATCGTTGCATCAACCATAAAGAGCAGATAGTTTACAATGAGGTTAGCCTGGAATAATTTACAGGTGATACAGTCGGGGGGCTGTTTTTAAGGGAGGTTCATCAGTCTGGGTAGGTGTTTGTGCCTTTCCCCTTCCTCTTGCCAGCTGTCATTGCTTCCTTAGACGGTGGGTCTGCACAACCTGAGTGCAGTGGGATTCCTGATTGCTTCTGCACTGTAAATTTTCTGAAACGCCAGAAAGGTGGTAGCTACCAAAACGATGGCAATTTTGTTTTCTAAGCACTGCAATCCAGATGTTAACAACGGTATAGCAGAGCAAACAAACGCTCTTCTCTCCTCAAGTCATGCTGTTATGCAATGGAAAACGCTCTGCGCTATATGATAAAGACTGAACCTGCCGCAGTACTTGGGTACAAACCCAGGGGTTAAATAAGGAATAGCCATCTTAAGTCTATTCCCTTGTTTCTATTGGTCTTGGTGAGATTTGCAGCTTGATAGTCATGGGCATTTTATATTTAAGTTTGGGTTTTTAGAGGCATTCTGGAACTGTATAAAAAGCCCCTTTCTCTGATATCGCATCAGGCTTGTTATAATGTGAATGGCATCATTACAGTTCTCTCATTAACATCATAATGGCTCTGGAGGAATAGGGAGTGAAAACCCCAGCAAATGGAGTAGCGTGGCAATGTATAGTAGTCTTACCGTGTGAAACTGCATACGGAAAAAGTTTGACATTTTAACCTTCAGGCTGCTGTAGATGCCTCGGGGTGTCCTCACACTGAATGCATTTGGCTGACAAAATGGAAAAATTGTGGTAGCCTAAGGATGGAGGGCTGGGTTCAATAAAAAACTGTGCCTGGCTTCCATGCCACTGAAGCCCACACAAGGTTCCCAAATGGATTTTTCAAAATTGAATCCAGTCCTAAGTGTCAACCTTTCGCTGTAATTTTGTATAGTAAATGTATTGTAGGCTCAAACTTACATCTTTCATGCTTTATTTCCAGAGGCGCTAATGGAAATGTAACAATGTGTGTGCTGTTCTGCAAAGTCTCATTGAAACCAACGGGATTTTGGATGAAATCCCTCCATTGCATAAGATAATGTAATATAAATGGGTTGGGCTTACAGCTGGAGGACGATGAGATCTGGTTCTATTTCTGGCGCTGACACTGATTTGCTGCGTGACTTCTGGCAGGATACTCGGGAATGGATTTTGCCACCCTTAATGGGGAAAAACAGTAGGCTGGCTCTTCAGGAGCAATGCCAGAGGTCTGTTTGTGGAGCTGGGTCTGGTAGCGCTTCCTCAGTAAACACTGGCTTACAGTTCTGCCGTGTCCAACTTTACCTTCAAGGAGGCCGACTTTTCCCACGTGCTGGGTGCTTGCAACTCTCTTCCCACTCATTTGCAGCAGCTGGAAATCAGTGCTTCTGAGTATCCAAGGGGAGCAAATAGCATGCCCAGAGTCACAAGCCCTTTCAAAAGCCTGGTTCTCAGCTTCTGTATGCTGAAGCAATTCCTCTGCTACAAAATGGGACTTATTTTGTAGCTGAGAGCTACTTCTAAACCTTTGTAACACGTACTGAGACCTACAAGCTTCATTTGGGCCTTTGGTTTTCTGATGATTGTTGTGGGTTTTTTTCTCCCAGGGAAGCTATATTATTTATGCCTTGTTTTTATACAGTTTGGATACATGGAGGATGTGCATGGACAGTAGCTGTTTATGGAAGAGAACTGGCCTGCCTCTATTAATTTTGCATGTTGTAAATAACAGAAGCAGTTCATTTACTTTCGTGGCTGTCCAGAGAACTCAGTTTTTCAAGATAAATTAGCAGCAGTGTGCAGAAGGCATCCCAATGCTTCCTTCCTTCCTTCCTGCATGTTTCTGCTTGAGCTTAGAAAGACCTATTTGTGATGAACTATGGTAAGAAAAAGATGCATCTTTTTAAAAAATCTCTGATTCTCATTAAAAAAAAAAAATCACGAAGAGTTGCTGAATTCATTATCAGCAAAGAAATCCTGACTTCCAGAAGCAGCAGTGAGTTTCTTCCAACCTTTATTCTCTCAGGACAAACACTGAGTGTTGACATCTTGCCAGCGTGAGAAGATTGATGTGCCCCTGTGAATGATTCCTCCGTGTGGATTAATGAGAAGAGTCCATTGCTGCTTTCTAATGACGGTGTAATCTTTTCAGACGCAAAATATATGGCTTTTTAGCTGGTTCTTGGGCCACTTCTTGGCCCCGCTGTTAGGTCAGCAGACTGACTCACTTGTTTTGACCACTCCTTCCGTGTGCTGGTACTCAGCTGGTAAGAAAAGGTGTGGGGAATAAATAATATATATTGTCCATGCCAGGGATAACTTTCAACGGGCCAGTCCAGTGGCTTGCCCTTCCCTGTGTCATTTCTTGGTCCAAGAAATGACAAGCAAGCAAGGTGGCATTCAGGGGCTACTGCAAGAATATGACTGAGGGCTAAACGCAGTGCATTAGCAGCAAATTGGCTCTGAGGAAGGGGTTTAGGTCCCTGTCAGTCCGACTGCAGTGAGGCTGGTGGCCTTTACTGAGGCAAACTGCTTGGGGACCTCAGCTGCCTGTCCCTTCAGCTCCCGTTTTTGCCCCGGTGAGGAGACAGGGCAGATCCATGCACGCAGGCATCCAAGACACAGACAGTGTACGCTGGAAGCCGTTTCTTAATAAAGTAGCAGCCTTGTGCTAGGATTTAAGAAAACAACTGGCAGATGCGAACGATTTATTTTTCCTCCCTCTTCTGCTGCGGTTTATTTTTTCCTCTTGTTCGAGAGCGCTCAGCTGCTAACACAAACAATTGCTGAAATTCCACCTGCCCACCTGCAGCCCCTCCTTCCCGCCGCCTGCTCGGGCCGTCGTCTTCCTTCGGGAGGGCTGCGCCGAGGGGAAACTACATCCCGCTTTCTTAGAGAGAGGAGGAGGAAGGAGAGGGAGGGGCCGGGCCGTGTCTGGGCGCATTGTTCCGCGCTCCTCTGCCAAGAAGTAGGTGACTATGAACTCATCCCTCGCCCCTCGCAGAAAGTTTGCCGCCTCCCCCCCCTGCTCCCCTCCCCTCCCGCCCGCTGGCGCGGCAGGAGGCAGCTCGCAGCCCGGCGCTGGCCCCGGAGTCCCCGCTCCTGCTTAATATTCCGCCCGCTCCGCCGATGTTGTGCTTGGCTCCGGTGGGACCGCAACTCACGGCGTGAAACCGGAGCCAATTTTCTGTCTTAGTCTCGCAGTGTTTTGACTGGAGGCAGATCCAGTTCAGTCCGATCGGGGCTAGTGGAAACAACTACCTAAGTCTCCGCTGTCTGTGTCGTTTGGGAGGGAAGAAAGAAGAAAGGAACGCGATCCCGGGCTGCTGGGCGCGCTCTCTCTCTCTCTCTCTCTCTCTCTCACACACACACACGCACACACACACGCACCGCAGACACACGCACCCAGACAGGCAGACTCGCACCCCGCCGGTGCCGAGCGCGCCGTGCCACCGTCGCCGGGAGGAAATGGGAAGCCAGTGAGCGGATCCGTGCCGGTGTGTGAGCGCCGCCGGGGCCGGGAAGGGGCGGCGAGGGGAGCGGGAGCGCGGCCGGGGGGCGACGGGAGCGGGGCCGAGGGCGACCTGCGGGCAGCGCGCACCAACTCCCGGTGCCGGGGACCCCGCGCCCTTTGTGGGAGAGGGCTCCCCTCTTTTTCCTGCCATAAGAGGCGGGGGAAACAACCCCAAACCTGCGTCTATGCGAGATCGATATGCGTATGTTTTTAATATACGTGTGCGCAGANCGAGGGGGCCGCAGGTGCGCGGGGGCCGCCGGTCGCCGTCGCGCTCGGCAGCGACGGAGCGGCGCTGGGGGAAAGTTGTCCGGCAGCCGAGCGCCCTGCGGCAGCCCCGGCTCCGCCGGCCCCCGGGCCGTGCGCTAGGCAGGAGAGGGTTTATTTCTGATCGCCGCGAATAGATGCGAAAATATGCGGCGGAGTTCTCCTGTAGCGCGAAGGGAAATGAAAAGTATTTTGTTTGGAGAACCTCCGGCAAACCGCATGTCATTTGTCATATCTGATTTATTACCCACAGGATCACATTACAGGGGAATTTCAAATCCTGTAACAACATCCAAGATCACATACTTTAAAAGGAAATATGTGGAAGAAGAGGATTTTCATCCACCACTCAGCAGCTGTACACATAAAGTATGTTTTCTAATAGTCATTATTTTTACTCTGAGTTTCAGATGCTTAGTAACACTCGATTGACCCATTTACAGAAGGCTGAAATACTCTGCTGAAATTAGGAGAATGATCCAGCTGTTTGCTCAGAAACAAACAGTTGTCACTTCTTCACATTTATTGTTGTATTGTCATCAATTGCAAAAGAAGCAAAGGCGTTTCTGCATTTATAACAACTGTAAATGGAAATGCTGAGAATAACTTTGTTTTTCAGATTATTTTGTTCTTAGCTAGTTCATGTTATGCTTACAGAAACAGCTCCGTAACAGCATTTGAACAACAGAAAGGAAGAACATAAGTAAAAGATCTCCCACTCATGTAAAACTTCTTTTCCAGGGGAGAAAGTAGTAAGAGGTTCCATATACCCCACATGGGTTACAGATCCTCTAAGAAAAACAGAGTGGCTTGGAAAGCAAGTACAAGTGCCTTCAGTATTTAATCGCACTTATTAAAAAGCTAGTAACTCCCAAAGAACAGATTACTAAGNGGCGGCGGGCGCTCACCGCGCTGCTTCGCTTCCAGGTGCCGGCGCCCGCGATGACCCTGGTGCTGCCCATGCAGCGGCTGGGCCGCCCCATCGCCGCCGAGGCAGCCGCCGACCTCNTTGTCATATCTGATTTATTACCCACAGGATCACATTACAGGGGAATTTCAAATCCTGTAACAACATCCAAGATCACATACTTTAAAAGGAAATATGTGGAAGAAGAGGATTTTCATCCACCACTCAGCAGCTGTACACATAAAGTATGTTTTCTAATAGTCATTATTTTTACTCTGAGTTTCAGATGCTTAGTAACACTCGATTGACCCATTTACAGAAGGCTGAAATACTCTGCTGAAATTAGGAGAATGATCCAGCTGTTTGCTCAGAAACAAACAGTTGTCACTTCTTCACATTTATTGTTGTATTGTCATCAATTGCAAAAGAAGCAAAGGCGTTTCTGCATTTATAACAACTGTAAATGGAAATGCTGAGAATAACTTTGTTTTTCAGATTATTTTGTTCTTAGCTAGTTCATGTTATGCTTACAGAAACAGCTCCGTAACAGCATTTGAACAACAGAAAGGAAGAACATAAGTAAAAGATCTCCCACTCATGTAAAACTTCTTTTCCAGGGGAGAAAGTAGTAAGAGGTTCCATATACCCCACATGGGTTACAGATCCTCTAAGAAAAACAGAGTGGCTTGGAAAGCAAGTACAAGTGCCTTCAGTATTTAATCGCACTTATTAAAAAGCTAGTAACTCCCAAAGAACAGATTACTAAGTGAAAGAATTTTTTTAATGGAAGTTGTCAGGGGAGAGATTAGAGCAAACATTTCCCAGGCCAGTGAATACAGAAACTGAAATCTGACTTTTTTGGTGAGATTTTACGCTCCTCTTCATTAAGGGCTCAGTTCTGTATGGAACTGAATGCCTGGGGTGAAGTGCTTAAGCGTAGCTCATGCCTTGAGACGCCATCCTTACCTTGTTGAATCCTACCTGGCCCATGGAGGTCCAGTGCTACCCATGTTCTCTTGGCAGTGGGGGAGGGATTTCTGTGTAGGAGAAACAAGCAGTAATGCCGATCTCAGTTCCCAAGGACCTTAGAGTAGCTGAAGGAATTTTTAGTTACAGATAGAGTTGTCTGGAAACAAGTATCTGGTCCAGGAAGGTGAAAAACTGTCCCACTGTTAATTTCAGAAGGTATCCGGTCTGCTGCCAGAACAGTGAATAAACAGCACCAAGGGTGTTGAAAAATGTGCTCTGGTTAGTGAGTGTGTCTCACACGTCACACCACTCTCCCAATTTTCAGCCGGCTTTTTTTTTTTTTTTGCAAGATTTGTTGGATTTTTGTATCAGTGATTAATTTCCTTACAAAGAGGGGGAAGAGGAATAGTTATTTAGTCTTTTCTAACAGCAATAAAAAGCAGCTGTAGAGGCATTAGTAAGCTATATCCAGCCACCGTTTTGTGTTGTTGTTTGTAGAGGTGTATCATGTCAGAAACCCGGGGTCGCCAATTTTGTCTGTTCAGCCCAAATGCATTTTCTACTTTGCAGCACTGAGCTCTGGCAGAGGGAGGATGCCCACCAGATTTCCTTGAATTTCTTTCATGTTTATACCTCTGCCGCCCAGTAAAGAGTTATGTTCTGAGATTACTTGTCCCAAAGAGGGTATGATGGGCCTGGAGCCCATCTCCAGAGGGCTGCTGGCAAACATGTAGAAGAAAGCCTTTGACAACTTGTTCCTACTGGTGTCCCTCCAGGACATATCTCCAGGAGAATCCCAGTTCAAGGCTTACTGGTTTGCTCCAGGCTTTTATGGCTTCACTGACTGTTGCTGCAGCAGGTATAAAGGACGCAAATGAACCTATATAATTTAAAATGAGTCATTTAATATAGAAAATTACTCTCTCAAACAAAGAGCTTCAGCTGTGAACCTATATGAAATTATGGCCAATTTTTGTTTTTATGAGGCACTGTGCTGCTTCTAAGCCTCGGAGACATGACCAGGCTGTGGAAAGAGCTAGAGGGCTGAGGAGAGCTGAATGGATGCGAAAAGCAGCTGTGCTTTAAGCTCTTTCAGTCCTCATAGCTACGACTTCCACTCTGCAAAAATGCTGTAACCATGTGGGAAAGGGAAGAATGATCAAGCCACAGATGGGGGGATTTAGAGCAGTCTCTCTTTGTGCTGCGCTGCTCTCCTCCTACGCAAACCAAATTCTTACTAAAAATGAAAATCAGTTAATAGTGCTTACAGTAGCATGCATTGCCCCCTCTCTTATTTTGATTCCCAGGGTAGCGATTACAGTGCTGGATCCAGGGCCTCCCAGGGGCAGTAACCTGCTCATGCTGCCAGTGCTGAGAAAGGGAGTCCTGGAAGGACCATGGAAGGGAGAACAAATCTGTGGGCATCGAGCCAGGATTTCTACAAATCCCTATCCTCTCTTCGTTTCCTGACCTTGTCCCTGCCTATCTGCATTCCCACCGGTCCTGTAGAGCACAGGGCGTAGTACACAGGCCAACAGCTGCTCTCCAGATGCTGGGATGCTTTGAGACGGGTTTCTCCCTGCCTCCCTCCCTGAATGCACTTCTGTGCACAAGAGCAGTCTAAGAGCCTGGCAAATGGAGACCTCCTTGCTGGAGGGCCTCTTCCCCTGGCAGCAGATGAAATGCTCCAACACTTGCTGTGTGAGGCGATGGCTGCTGGCTGCCTCTTGCAAACCTTGACACTGCAGGAGGGACCCTTGCTTGGCTTCAGAGCTTTGTAGCAGCCCCACAGGGGATGATGGGATTGGGTCCATTTGCAACAAAAAGCCCCCCTAGCCATCACTTGAGCAAAACTGCACAACAATTTTATGTTCTAATCCCAAATGCAATTAAAGAGCCAGATGTGTGCATTTCCCTCTCCCACCTTGGATTTATGCCCTGCAATTGCCTCTGTGGTGTAATGCTCAGCTACTTACCTCCTAAGCTCAGCTGCTCAGCCCCTAAACATGGGGGAATGCTGTGACCAAGAAAAAGCAGGTTCCCAGCTACATGGGTGTGCAAAATGAAAAGCCAGTTTTATATGCCTCGGAAAAGGAGCAAAAAAGTATTGTCACAGAGGGAATACTTTGCTTCATTTCCTTTCTCCATGTCTGGAACAAAACTGGTTGCCTTCAGTTCCATATCTTGTTGTTTTTTGCATTTTCAGACAATCTCCGTGTTTGAGGAGCGGGCCCATATTCTTTACATGTCTTTGGAAAAGCTGAAATTCATTGATGATCCCGAAGTCTACCTGCGGAGATCCGTCCTCATCAACAATCTCATGAAGAGAATCCATGGAGAGATCATCATGCAGAACAACTGGTGCTTCTCCGCCTGCTCCTTCAGTGGCACCTCCCCGCAAGAGTGGTTTGTGCCTCAGGACTGTCCATACAGAAAACGCCTTCGGATGGCAAAGGAGGAGTACGAGAAGCTCCACATGTGCTGCTTCTATCAAGAATGTGGCAGTCACTATTTAAATCTACCCTACTCTGTTAATGCTTGCACAGAAAGTAATTCCTCTTCTTCTTCCTCCTCCTCCTCCTCTTCCTCCTCCTCCTCCCCTCCCATTTCTTTGCCGAGCTGTTCCCAGCAGGTGGATTATGAAGTTGGCAGTGCACCTTCTTACAGAAGTGGTGACCAGATACCTGCTAACGAAATATTCATCACTAATGGCAGGTCTCACAGTAATCAGGAAAAGGGAAAATTTGATGACGAGAAAGGAGGTAATGAACCTGAGCGAGACAGCATCGCCCTAAACTGTGAACCTGTAAGAGGCACCCATGCTCTTGAATGTAAAGGCAAATTTTATGACTATTTTGAGACTGGATGTAACGACAAGAGCAACGTAAGTGAATCTTGGAAAAAGTCCTTAAGGAAAAAGGAATCTTTACCAAGTAATAAAATCTGCTGCAACAAAGGAAGTAAAATATGAGGCATCTTTCTTGCTCTATTGAAGCATGCACAGCATGTTCTTTCTCTATCAAATTTTTATTTTGAACGGATTTTTTTATAGTTTTCTACGAATGGTACAATCATGCCACAAACATGACGTGTAGACCTAAAAGACTGGAGATCAGATTGCGTAAAGTGTCTCTGCCATCCGCATCAGAGGCTGTTTGTAAATGTGGAGACTTCAGAAAGAACACAGTTGCGTTACTGCTGAGCACTGTAGTCTGTGCAGCCATGGTGGAGTTTTCGTTGCTGAAAATGCCAATCAGCCAGATGGGGAAAACATATCGTTTTACATATCCCCGCCCCCAAGAAGTCTGCCATTAATTAAGAAGAACCTCCATTATGTTTACCAAGGAATTAGAAGTCTGGTAAACAAATTGATGCTACCAGCAAGGATGATATGCTCCTTGTAACTCAGTATTTGTTCTGACAAAGGACTGTCTTCATGGATTGGGAATAAACCATCCTTATGTTTTGTACTGATACTCTTGAATTCCTGTATTCAGCGTCTTGTTCAACTGACAAAATAGGACATAGCATAAAGAAATAACCTGTTTATGGAATCTTAATCAGAATCAAACATGCAGCTCAAGTACTTGCATGTTTTCACCTCGGCTGTAATAACTAATGAGGCTTGTTGTTACACAGGGCAGGTTTTTTTTTTGGTGCCTTACTTTTTGTCTTAATTTTTGCCAGCGTGAAAATTAAGTATGAATCTGATACAGCAGGGATTTAACCTAAACAGAGATGAAAAAAGAAACCCACAGGGTGGATCAATATTATTAGAAACCTTTAACCTTTGAAGTACTGAGTTCAACTTCCTATTCAAACATCTCTGTTCTTCCTTTTTGATGCTCAATTGCTTTTTGATTTGCCATCCTTAGGAAGGGATTTAAGAAACAATAGAGAGATGTCTCCTGTAAACAAGCATTCGATGCTTGAGTGTTTCTATGGCAACTGTCTGTTGCTGGGGCTCTTTTTTTTTCTTCTTCGTATAATGAAGTTCATGAACCAGTGGCATGTTTTATACTTTATTCTGTTTCACATAATTTCTCTCTTTTAGATTACAAAAGCATGCGGGAGTTTTCTATGACTTTTGCCGTTGATTTAAAAAAAGACAAGAAGGCAAAAAGCACAATGTTAATTAATAATGTGGCGATAAACACAGTTTTATCTGAATGAATGTAAGGGGTTTAATTTTAAAAAAGAACATTTTGGAGAAATGAGCTGAGATTTCAGTGGCTGAGGACAACATTTTGTCATCCCTAGGTAGATCGATTGCAAAAGTGTGTTGTGTAAAATGCCCAGAAGACATTAGTTGGGGTTGGACCAAGAGTGAGTCTTAGATCCACCAAATTAATTAGTTCCCACAGTCCCCATAACAACTGGCAGGATCTGCTCAGGAAAATAGCCACATCCAGGCCACAGCTGACTCATAAATAGCTGCCTGTTCCCACAGCATCTTGCACTCAAGTGACATCTCTGCTTGCTTCTTGCCCGAAGGGTGAAAATCTCCTCTGTGCTGGGGGAGCAGCCAGCTCCGTGCAGGGCAGGAGTGACCCCAGGGGGACACAGCCCCAGGCTTGGCACTGAAGTCAGACAGGTTTCAGGGCCTGAGACCTCCTGCTTTGAGTTTCATGGGTTCAGCTGGAGTCCTCCAGGGCCATGGTTATTTTGGGTAGCAAAATACATTTGCAAACTGTATGGTCTTTCTCAGAAAGCCCCGTGGTCACAGGAAAAAGTCCCTCCCAGCCCAGGTGACCACAGACACAGCAGGATATAAATCAATGATAAGCTTTATGAAGTCAGGTGAGTTTAAACTGGTATGTTTGGGTTAGGGTTATCATTGTGAAAAATGACGATTAAAGGAAGTACAAGTCCCACCTGATTTCTCCAAGACAGAAGCTTT
>VYZQ01049464.1:0-13748 GCA_013400655.1 Mystacornis crossleyi | reverse complement strand
ATAATAATAATATTAAATATAGATCTCATTCATACAGTGTATGAGTAGGATCATCATTTAGACATTTGTCCACAAGGACCAATTTTTTAAAAAACTGATTTTTCCTGTGTTATATCCAGATAGTCTAGTAATGTCTGCTCTTTTCCAATATTTGATAAACGCTTGATGTTTTAAGCTTAAATATTAGATGCTTGTATACTAATGTGTTGTTGTAGTAAAGTGAAATTTCCTTGATATATATTTATTAAAATGACCAAAATTCATTTTAATTTTACATCTCCAGTGGCTACTGGGTCCTTTCCCCTATGTTCCCCTCCCTCACCCGAGAAAATGCCGTTTAATCAAACTGCTCCCTGCTCAAGAGGTTACACAGCAGCTGACTGTGCACCTCAGGCTGGGTCTGTGAGGGACCTCAGCCTTGCCAGGGTTTCAGGAGCATTTAGGACAGCCTGAAGGTGCACTGGGAAGCAACAGATTCTCTGTAGACTTGCACGTACAGCCAAGGAAAACACCTGGCCAAATGCTGCCCAAACCACAAATCAGCTAACACTTTTGGGGGGCTGGAAGCTTTTGGACCCTAAAGGGCTCCTTGGTGTTCCAGAACAAGCCTGCACACATAACCTATTGCAGAGGCTTCTCGGTTGGGTTTGCACTGGCTGAAGTGATGGATCAGCAGATCTTTGTCTACTCTGGCCTCTCTAAAACTTTCTTTAGTTCCAGGAACATCTGGAAATTAACCTGTTACAGCTCTGGACAGTCTTACTGTCATCAGGATCTGTAAGGGAGGAAATGCCATCTAATGAAAGTTGACCTATGGATAAGTGGAGTTTTATGCCTTTCTCTGGACCTTGCCTCACAAAATAATGGCAGTTACTGAAAGTAGATGTACTGGACTCAGGAGTCCACCGAATTATCCTGTTGGCCTCAGAAGAGACAGAGGTATTCCACGTTAGAAAAGGGAGGTGGAAACGCCCTTGTCCCATTGCCAGAAATGGAACAGACCTTGATAGGATTTCCAGCCTGGGCTAGACTGAATGGACTTCCTGGCTTAAATTTGATTTGATTTATGGCATGTGAAGACTGTAAGCCTGATAGGCCTTTTCCCCATTGCACGGTCCAGTGCTAAGGATATTTGCCAGTATCAAAAATTTTCAAGAAATATTTCTTTTACAATATTATACTAACACTTTTCATCCATATGTCCCACACATAACTGCTAAATAAATGCTCCTGAACTAGATCCTGGCTTACCTGCCAGGAAGATCTGGACACAAGAGCTTCTCTAGGAAGATTGTTTTTCTCTCTGTTCTAAGACACTTTGCTCCTAGAGTGTAAGACTATAAAGTACTGTGCCTTTCAGCACATGCCAAACAGCAACAAAGATGTTTCTGTTGTCACATCAATTTTGCTGTCGCTAGGAACAGAAGTGTCATTTTATCTTCAGGATCCAGGTAATACATTTCCCTTGGAAACGCACAGTTCATTTGAGTTTAAAAAACTGTGTTTCTTTTCAAAGCACGTGGCATAATATAATTGTGTTTCATATATCCTCACTACTTTTGGTAAAATTTTACTATTTTTACTGTATTAGCTAATCTGTTGAAACAGCTTACAATGGTTGCTTAAGCATCTTCAGCACCCAGACAGCCTCATCTGGCAATGATGTGCAGTGCCAGCAGAGCAGCTGGTTCCGCAGGGAAAACAGACACAGCCCGAGCCACAGAAATGAAGCGCTTCTTTCAGTCCTGAAGGTGTTACGCCTCTAAGCAAAGTTGTGGTAGAGACTTTTTTCCACATTTCATCTTCCTGCAGGCCCTCCATCCTCCTTTTACACCCCTCATCTACCATCTGTCCTTTCGTGTCCTACCATCGTGATGACCATGACAGGCTGCCAGGGTGCTGCGCTGGGTGCCACCACCCTTCGGGTTTGTGAAGGGGAAGCAGGGAGCTGGTTCAGAGCCACAGCATGAGCTAAAGAGGAATTTAAACAAAATAACCAGGGTGCCGTGTATCTTGGCTTTTCTGTGGTCCCTCTGGAAGCTTGTGCCAGTTGTGACCCCCCCACACCTAAATGACTTTTCCAGCTGCTGGTAGCTCAGCTTGCCACTACAGCTTGATCTGGTGATTAGAGAGCTATGGCTGGAGCAGAGATGTGAAGGTGATTTCTAGCCTGCATTTGACTTGTGTCCTTTCATTGCCTTCTTGAGCTAAAGGCATAGCCAGAGGTGTAGCAAATGCAATGGCTGCTTACTCATGCCAGGAACCTTGACAAAAGAAGTTTAAGTTTTATCACAAAAGCCTCCCCCAAAACAAACCAGCCAGTCACATCAGGGAAAGGTTTAAACTGCTGTGAGGTAAAGGATTTCATCTGGTGTTGTATTCAGTGAATGTAACTCTCACATGGAGGCCTCCCAAAGGGACCTGACCTTTCACATTGTCCATCCCTTGCTTTGCAACCTCTAAGACAGGGGCTGCCCTCGCTTTCTGGAGGTCACCATTTGCACTCCTCAGTACTGGTATGAGCTTTTCCGCAGCTGCATGAAGAACCCCAGAGGCTTTTCCTGGCAGGGTGTACAGAGCCTGCTAAAATATCGTAGCCAGGGAAGCACTGCAAAGGATCCTGCTGGAAATGTTAGGAGATGCGAATCTTCCACAAGGCATCCCATATAACAGCCAAGCCGCTCAGTCACGACTACTTGGAATACACAATAATTTCCTGTGTTTTTTCAATCTCACTTAAACTTCTCTGACAGATGGGGAAAGATGACTAAACCAAGGGAGTTTACAAAAGTTCGTCTTGTGGTGTTTGCAAACTGTCTCTGTGAGGTCCATTTTCTCTAATGTAAACACAGCCGTGGCCGGGTGCCGAGTGCCTTTGCAGCAGCTAATCCTGTTCAGTTTAAAGCTGCTAAATCGAGGAGTACCCAGCCAACCAGTCCACTCAGGGGGCTGAACACGAACCAGCCCTGGGCCTGGGGGGTGTTAGGGGGAGACCTTCACTCTCTGGGCTTTAGGCAGCATGAAGCAAAGCAGCTGTGGCTCTAAGACCAGACCAAATTTACTATGCCAGGTCAGAGGCTTTCCAAGAGGCCTTGGGTCAGGTGTGGAAGGTTAGATAAAACTCCAGGGCAGTAATCATGTGAAAGCAATTGCCTTTGGAGCTGTAATTGGCCTGTTGCTCTCTCTAGTCTTTAGATCACTGCCAGGAAGGGAGTACACCTTGGGGAAAATGGAGTTTCAGTTCCTTGGCTTTGTAAAGTGGTGTGGAGCATGCAAAGCTTTTTCGCCAGCTCCAGCTGAAAAGCCAGGTAGGCAAATGTTTTAATTTCTTTTATTGCTCAAGTTCCCCTTGCTGAGGAGTGCAGGGAGTGTGAGGAGGAGGCACAAATGGGTGGTCTGTGTACACTCAGAAATATGCTTGAGCAGAAAACCCCAAACCCCAACAAAAACCCCAAAGCGGAGAGATACTGAATTTGAAAAGTAGCTCATCTTCTATGGCTAGTAATTCTTCTCAATTAATCCAACATCATTCTCCAGTTGACTGTGGAGAGCACTTATTCTGTGATACTGGGATTGCAGCAGGAGGATAAATGCTCAAGGTCAGTCCATTTACTGCTACCTCCAGTAGTGGTTCTTTCCCTGGGGATTATCCCACCAGGCCCATCTGTCTGTATGGTGGTCTGCGTCTGCCTCCTGAAACAACCAGAGGTTCAGGTCCTTGCAGAGGAAGGTGATGGACTCTCAGTAGCTGGTGGTCTTGTCTCCTCCATGATACCGGCCTGGAGCTGTCACAGTTGCGCTCAGCAAGCTCAGAAGGACACTACAACATCCCTTCTACCACCCCCTCATTACCTTGCATTTCTAATACAGTATTTTCCCTCGCAAACTATGACCGGTGTCAGTGCTCTGTAGCAGTTTGCTGGCTGATACTTCACAGATTTTTGCAGCTGGGTGATGGGTAACGAGACGCTTAACTGGCAGGAGATGATGCCGTGCCATTGATTTTTGGAGAAACTGTGCCTGGTCCTATAAAACCTGACCACCCACACCTTTGGTTATTATTGGTTTTGTCTCTCCCCCTTGTCTCATTTTCTTAATCAGAACAAGTTTTGAAAGACAATCCTTCTCTTCCACTGCACATTGTGCGGGACTGGCTAGTCTGTATTTACCTCTTTTAGTTAGGAAAAACCTCTGCCAGTTGGAGTTGAAGATGAGCAGCAGATTCTTTTCAAATCCAGTTTTATTCTCCAACTCCAAAATGGTTTGTGTCTCTTGTGTTTGTGTAAAATCTGTGCTCTCTTCCTTCATAAATACTAAAAGTCCTTGTAATTATTTTTCCCCCTCCATCCATTGCTTTTTCAGGGCGAGATCCTCTGTGCTTTGGTCTGTGAGTAGGTCCCAGTAACCAGACTCCTCATCCTCTTGGTGATCTGGCTGCCATTTATTCCTTTGAGTACTGTAGTGTGGGTTTGGCTCAAAATACAGTTGTCTTTATCTTTCTTACAAACCATCAGACAGGGAACATAAATCTAAGTGTTGCTACATTCTAAGAGTAATGTACTTTCAACATAGTTTTCGTCAAACTTACCTTCAGTGAGTCTCAACAAGTATGGCCAAAGCCACCTGCACTTCCCAGTTTCTGTTAATATTGTAATTATCATTATCCTGAAAATAAAATTTGACTAATTTTTAAAACTTGAGCAGCCTACATTTTACCTGTGGAGGCTGAATATGTATTATTCCTTCTTTGACCCCTTCCTCTGTGTAACAGATTGGTTTCTGGTTTACCAGCAGACTAACTGGCATGATGACAAATCTCATTCTGTCTTTGCAGTGAGAAGTAAGGCACATAGTGTTAATGCAATCCTGTACCTTCACTGAAAGATTGCTTCAATACTGAAACTTTAAAATAACCTGTATAGCCACCACAGGCATGAAGAAAATCTTAAGATACGAGTAAGGCATAAGCTACTGTCAGATCATTTTCCTTATTCTGCATGCAGGCTGAGACAAGGATTTTCATTGTATGAATTTATCCACCCATTGGAAGCGCCCGTTTGCTAATACGGAGGCTTAAAGATGACAGTGTGATGTCAGCTTTTGAGGTATTTCAATAGTGACCATTATAAATAAGGCATTCAGCTAACATGCTTGCCCTCCGTTCCCAGTGATCTTCTGAGCCTCTCAAGCTGCTGGTGGACCCCAGCAGTACCCTTCCAGCTGCCAAAGCTCCTTTTTCCCCTTTGACTATTTGCATGTGCTTATCAGTAAGATATATTTCTAGGCTCTAGAAACACAGGGACACGATAAACTGTCTTTTAACTGAATATCATCATAAATAATGGAAAGGCAAAGAGGTTGATAATTTTATTCTTTTGTTTTTGAATATAGGAAACCTTTTTTTTAAAAAAATTACTATTATTTGGGAACTTAATTTTAATTTAAATAGTGCAACCTCAGAGTTTTCTGGCTGTCATGAATCTGACACCCATCCACTGAAAATGCTTTATGATCACACAGCCCTACCCTGGTGGCTGCCAAAATCAGAACCTCAGCAGCCTCTGAGGTTTGACTGGATGTTTTCCCGCACTGCCTCATTTTTCCCCTTTGCACAGGAGTGCTGAGAAGATGCGTGTGGAGGGGGATGGTACCTGAGAGAAGAATGTAAATCATAGCAACCTGACTGTCAAGAGGGTATCACTTTTTATTTCCTAGCTCATGTTCCCAGCAAGAGCAGAGCTGCAAAATTAAACTGTTTTGTTTTACCTCTCGGCTTGGTTTACTGGTGCCAGAATAGCTGCAGCCCCTCGAGCACAGAGGTAAGGGGACTTTGCAACTGAAAGCTTGCCTGGAGGATTTGTTCCCCTTTGATAGGTCGGGCTGGCTCTTATTGCAGGAGCAGCTGGGAAGAAATGATTAGCATAACAAAGAGCTATATTATAGTATTACATTGTGCATTTGGAGCCTGCACATACCTTCACACTTTCGGTTACAGGCTACATAAATCTGAATTTCTGGTAGAAATGGAAAAACACAGACCTAAAAGGAGCTCAGCCTTTAAAGCGAAAACAATTTGAATGCTCTAACTGCACATGTGGAACCCCTCAGTGTTCTGGGCATGGCCGTGCTGCAAGTGCCAGTGGTTGTCCGTGTGGCTGTTTGGAATGTGTGGCCAAGGAGGGCCGTTCTCCCCGGCTGGTGGGGGAACGTTCTGAGCGGGATGCAGGACGAGTTCTTCCTGGCATACAGGAGCTGATGGACTGAGCTGGCGATAACCCAGCAGCTGCTTTCTGCCCCTCCCAGCCCAGAGGTGGTGGGCTACCAAGGAGAAAGCTGGGGGTGCAAGTACTTCGTGCTGCTCTGTTTTCATTGTTGGCAAACAGCAAAGCTGTGCTGTGCTGTTGGTGGTTCGTACGGATTTAGTTGCACAAGAGGTTACAAACCCTGCAGAAAGCGCCTTTACTTGTCCAGGTGCCTCCCCGGGAGCTCCCAGGTGTTGTGCCCTCTCCTCCTGCCTTGCTCACACCAAACCTGTCCCATGCGTTTATTCCTGCTCCACAGCAGAGGCTGGATGGAGCCTGCTGTGGGCTGTGGCATTTGCAAGACCTGTGGTCCTTTCCCTGGCTCATGTGAGATAAACTTACACACACCATGCCTGCCCAGCTGCCCACTCACTGCTGCATATTTTTCTCCTCCCTTTTTCCCCCCCATTTTTTCTGTGTTTTTGCTGAGGAAAATTACCCATCCTGGGAGTTAGAAGAAATGCAGCGAATGGAGTAAAAGGAGCAAAAATTTCCCAGGGAAGGTTTTTCAGAGCTGATCCTCCCCTGGGTCCAATGTCTGTCAGACGTGCCTGCAGCACGCAGCTGCATCATGCTGTCAGAAGGAGGGATTTAAAATCTAACCCGTGTATGCAACCCTTTCTCTTGCTCCCTTGGATTGAGAATCCCTGGTAGGGCAGGAGAGTAAATCCCAGTTTAGGAGGGTGGCTCTGTCAGCCCTGCAGGCAGCCTGTATTGCAGCAGGGAGCTGAAGGCTCCATCATCCGTAGTGGTGGTGACTTCTGTAAAACCTGAATGTACTTTACCCCAATATGTGTACTTGGAATGATTCATCAAGCACGGAGATGAAAATTGAGCAAAGGCCCTGGAAGATCCCAGTGTTCTGTCCTGGTTGTGCATGAGATGGAGAGGCTGCTCTGTATCTGACTGAGGTAAATGGAAGGAAGAGCCAGAGGTAGGCTTTAAGGAAGTACAAGACCAGAGCATTGCAATAGCACTTGATGGTTCTTAAATGGTTGCTGTGGTAGTTTAGGAAGCAAACACTTTCAAACAGTTACTAAGGACACAGTGCTGTTCACACTTCTGATAGTGATAGTAAAATTTATCAGAGAAACAAATTTGTCAAAACTAATGAGATTTTGTTATATTTAAAACACACTGACATTGTGTTGTGCTTTCCTTCACAAATAATGTCTAAAATAAGAGTTGTAGTTGAAAGAGATTTGTGAGAAAAAATTACAGAGATCTGTTCTTTTGTTTACTTTCTGCACTTGACAGCCCTGAACACAGTCAGGTTCTCCGCTTTGCCTGTACAGTCTGTCAGTCAGTTTTCTGACATTTGTTTGAGCCTTTACATAGCAGCAGAGAAGACAGAACTGGTTTTTATAAGGAAAATATGTCCATGGAAACACAAAGGGTGCCGACGGATTCAGCGGTAGGGAGTGTCACTGGGTGATGTTTTACATTCATCCCTTACAGAGGAAAAAAAATTAAGCAGTCTGTTGGTTTTGGGGGGTTTTGTTGGCTTTTTGGTGGTGTTGTTTTGGGTTTTTTTTTTTTACAGCAGAGACTGCTTCTTTGCAGCCTGAGAGCATAAAACACCACATATAAGCACTGATGAAATTTTAAAAAGCAAGAGTTGAAAAAAGCAAGAATCTCAACTAAGCTCCTGGCAGGTCTGGGAATGTGGGAGCCCACAGGGCTTTAGTCCTCACAGGGTACAGCCACAGACCCTGGGACAGTCTTCTTTGTCCATGATAAATACAGTGTGTCCCACGTGTGAAAAAAAATCTTTCCTAGGTTCAGCAGTCGAAGATACTCTGTAGACCTCTCAGGTCTGTTTTCTCTCAGCCTGTTTCTAGCACTGCAAAAACTCTGTTGTTCCTTTCTATAACAACCATGTAGCTTCATCAGCCACATCCATCTACAGTGCCCAGTTCCTACAGCTCACACTACTTAGATGGAAAAACAGGCTCTATGACTTCTCTTATCCTAATTTCACTCTTTCATAAGAAGTGTGGTCAATTTAAGCAAAGCATGTCAGACTGAGCCAGAGGAGGGGCATGTACACCTCCAGTGATACCAGTAACCTGGCACAGGGGCAGACCCTTTGGGCAAGGCTTGTCAGAGGAGATCTGCTGGGCCGCATACCATACCAGGACACCCATGTAGTAATTTCCTCCTCCTCACAGAGATGAACTGAAGAAGCAGAGATTGAGCAGGACTGAGAAGTTTTTGAGGTCAGTGAGAGCAGTTGGTTGCTGTGCTATAAACCCTTGATGCTTGCCAGACCCACTGTACTTCCTTCAGGCCAGTACTGCAGAGGTCTGTAAGGCATGAAAACCCTTCCTTGAGAAACGGGGGATTAGAAAAACCAGAGAGTTTTGTACGTGGACTGTTTGGTAGGTATATCTGCGTGCATCTCCTCGCACCTCCAAGGCTTGGCAAATATTTGGAGCTGTTCGGTGATTGCCAAGCCTGTACGTTATGAACGACCTCTGTGCCCAGCCCCACGTGTGGCTAAGGGGTCTTCTCTGACTGTCCATTTGTCCTGGGATCTGACTTGCCTGAGACATGAAGATTCTGCTTGAAAGATCTGCTCATGTTTGAATGAGACTTACTGGGGAAGAAACAGCTGCCTTATAGCTCTCATACGGTTGTCTGAAAAGAGTCTTGCTAAGGCTCCCAGAAGTGCAGCTACACAGCACCCAAAGCTGACTGCTCTGACAGGAAGATGCACCTTCGGCACAGCCCTCTGCTGCAGGTGACCCCATGCATCAGCCCTCCTGCCTCTGTTCTGCTCCTCCTAAACGCTCTCTGGTGCTCAGAGGCTGTTAAGGGGAGTCTTCCATGCCTTTGAACCTCGGAAATGGAGGTGATTTGTGGTGTCTGAACTATGGCCTGAACACTTTTTTTTGCTCTGCATCAACACTGCTTTGACTCAAATTCTTTCAGACTCCACATCGTTGGACAAGAACTGCTGCCAGACCCTCTGCTTTGAAGCAGAAGAGAAACACCTCCGTAATTTGCTTAGCCAGTGCCAGAATATGGAGGAAGTCTGCCACGGTGCATGCCCTGATCCTGCTTTGGGGGAATCACTTAGAGCTGTTCCTGTTTTGACAGAGCTCATTTGCCTCTCCCTAACTGCTGTAATCTCTTAAGAGTGCAATTCAGGCTGTTAATGAGAGTACCTTCATAAAGAATTTCCATATGCAAATTCCCAGTCTGAACTTTACTACAACAAAGTCTGTGTTGCTGGAATATATTTCTCTGCACCCACAATCATCATCTTTTATTCTCTGTGCAGCGTACCCTCCGCTACCTGCTCCGAGCTGCTTTCCGCAAGCTGGAAGTTGTGAGCGTGAGTCTAATTTCACCCTTCAGTAAGCAGGGAATTCAGAAAATTTAGAAGTGCTGGGATCAACACCAGGCACTCACATCTGTGATGGCTTTTAGAGCTAAAAGCTGTGTGTAGCTGCTACACTGTCATTTGCTCTGAATGGGAACTCGAAACCTCCGTGAAGCCGCCCGCCCGCAGGCAGCGGGAGGCTCTGTTTGGTGTGCCGGAGGCAGGCTGGGTGTAGCCTGTTGGAGGACATGCACATGTGTGTACACATTCTGTGCTGGGCTGTTTCCTGGAGCCCTGGCCTTGTTCTGTCTTGTCTCTGGGCTCCTTAACGCGAGGGTCATTAGGACTGTTCACTCTGGCATTTGTTCAGCCACATCGTTCTCGGTATTAGACAATGTCTACCTTGTAATGTTTGATCATGATCCAGCAGAAAAATCTTCCATTAACGTGACTTCAAGAGAGGAACGTATTTTTCCCGGCCTCGGTCTGTTGGAGTTAATGGCGGTGCGCTGCTTTGTACATTACGACCGAATCAAACTTCCTTTCATTGGCACCAGCTGCGGTGCTTTACGCCTAAACCGGCGTGCGGAGTGAAAAACTCGGGGATCCAAGTCAGAGCAGGAACTGACCTGAAGTCATCATGCAGCCTCAGGTTGAGTCTGCGTCTATCTCCTGCTGTACTAAGCTGTCAAAGACGATTATCTCAAGAAAGCCTTTCTTGTATCTTTATCTCTCATTAATTGGTGGGTCCTGCCCTCTGTCATGCTGGCAGCTTCGGAGCAGGAAATGACATGATGAGTCAAACAGCAGAAATTCAATGTCATCTCTCAAAGAACGACTAGATTGGTTTAATGAAGGTTGGAAAGGGCATAGCATACATGGAAGTTTGCTACTTAGTCTCTGCTGATTTTGATCTCGGGAAATGAAAACAGAAAAACAGATGTGAATTTATGAAGTGACATAAGGGCAGAAAACAGAAACACATAGACACGAGTGGGAAAGGACTATTTAAGATGGCTCTTGGCTATAGAATGGAGCAAGATGAAATTAAGTAAATATCAGCAAGATCTGCTTAAGTGTGAAACAGCCTCCAGAAAAAACCTGGGAGAGCCTTTACTTGAGCCTCTCAACCAGCCTGAACAAGGTTCTCGAAGAGAGGCACTAGAGCAAACAACTCTGCAACTGCCATAGGGCTGCAATGATCTAATAGTCCTTTTCCATCTTTAATCTCTGTGATCCTACAGTTAATCATCACATATTCATTGTGAAATCTCTGCTCAGACCATTTGTTAAAACTAGTGAAAATTAATACTCTCTAAAAGAGGACAAATACAGGAGTTTTCATCAAAAATTACACTAGCCAGTGGGTTTGTAGCCATAATTTTGCAGGCAGAATTGGGATCTAGGTCCAAATTTTGTGTCTCTACAATGCTCAGATCGGAAACACAGCTTCTTTGTTTCTTCCTTGTGCCACTGTAGCAGCTGCTGCCAAGAAATATATATAGTGCATCAGAGATGGGTGCATTTCCAGAGCAGTGACAGTGACTAGCAATGGCAAAGAGCTTTGGACTTTTGAATGTAAGGATATGAACTGTTAGGAGGCTGTTTCTTCCTTATGCTGTTTTTCCCTTACATCTTTTCCCCGTCATTTAAAATGTAGGAGTAGGGTCTTGGGTGCAATGAAGAGAGGTGGCCAGAAGAGAGTTCAGACCATTTGGAGCCACAGGAAATGCTCCCTCTGATTTGTGACCTGCAAAGCATTGAGGAGGCAGGGGCAGCTGTGATCCAGGAATTTGGTTTTGTCACTCTGAAAGACGATTATGGATCTGTAAGCAACCCCGTGGTGCTATGTAGGCTTTCACAGCAATTACTTCTGCAGTTACTTCTACATCATGCTGCTGGTTGTAAACTTTTAGAATATCCCAGAAATAAGAGTGAGTTGTGGGCTCATGGGTTCCCAAGCAATGAACTCTCAGATGAGCTGTGCCCTGTTGCTCTTCCTCAGCTGTGGAGCAGGTGCAAAGGAAAGCAAATAGCACTGGTGCTCCTCCTAATCAAAGGCTCATTGCTGGATGTTGCCTGGAAGTTGGAGAATGTGGTGATGGCAAAAGAGCTGCCAACAGTGGACTGAAAGGACTTAGCGGGGGAAGAGAAATGCACTGCGTCATGGAACTGGGTCATGAATTGAAATACATTTCTCTGAGATTTGCTGCCTTCCTTCTCTGACTTCAGTCATGAACAAGTAACTTCTCATTAGAGTTTCCATTTCCGTCCTTTATTTCACCACCAGCTTCACATCACTCTTCCTGTGGTTTTCTATAACCTGGTCTTCTCCCTGATAGTGCTTTTCCATATGAATGGATGAGTCTTTATGTAGCCACAGTAGCAAAGAGGCCTGCCCTGCTCTTAACCAAAACTTTCTGAACATTTTTATTAATAATTACCTTTTCCTTGAAACATAACCAGAGGGTCCTGACAAACAAATTGGGTAACTCTGACTTCCCTTGCAAACTTAGTACTCAATGTTGATGAGATGCAGGACAGATTGAAAAAGCCAGGTTTTTGCATAAAAGTTGATGCTTTGTGCTCCCCACAGTGGATGTGACAGGACATGGTTCAACAATGTACTAATGTCTTGATGATTTTTTGCATCCAGATTATGCACATTAGTAACATGAGCAGTTCCTGGGTATGAACAGATGAGCTTCTCATGGGATTTTTCGCTGTGTCAAGCACGGAAAGCAGGGGAAGCTGAAGGAACATGGTGGAAGCAGTTTTGCTTGTAAAGACTGTAATTTTGAGTTCTGATGGTTTTGTTTTCACTCAGAAACTTAATGAACTGAAGTTTTCAAGTGGGTTTTGCATGTGGGTTCATTTTCTTCCCAATGTTGCTTTTTGGGTGCAAAGTGGAGGCCAGAGGGAGCTGAGGCAGCTGTGTTTTGAGACAGAGTGCCATGCTGATAATACTGTCCGTGTTCCCCAGTCCTGACACCCAGCTGGTTCCAAGAAGAAGAACAAGCAGTTGGTTATTCACAGACTGCTTCAGGAGATGTATTGCACATCATTCTGCAGCTTCTCCAGATCATCTGATAAAAGGCTAGAAAGCAACTCTGCAAAAATATTTAAAAAAAAAAAAAAAAGGAAGAGCTTTGCCTTACTGAGCCTTAATCATAGCCCAGAACACTTAGTGGAGAGGTCAGATGACCCATAAAAACCCCACAATTCACTTATGCCTGGGAATAGAGTAAACTGAGATCAGCAATAAAACAGCTTTTATACAAGTTGGGAGGATGCTGTAACATGCCAGGGTATTTTGCTAGTAGTGCCTTTTGGGGCTGTGTTATGGCAAGTTACATTTTGCACGGGCTATGTCCAGAGATGATCTTCCTTTGGAATTTCTTCTTTTCCATTAATAAATTTTCTGCTGCATTCAGCCACAGAGCAGAGGCAGTTTGTGTGCTTGCCTGGCATTCTTAAGCAGTGGAATTGGAAGTCAGGCTAAATGAGTTCTAGGTAGAAAGGGCAGAGGAGTGCATTAGTGTAGTAGTGCTGCATCTGCCAACAGATACACTGGTTAGAAAAAGCTGTGAGCTAAAAGCAATATTTTGTACTATTTTGGCCCCAAGAAGGGATGCCTTTATAGAGTCTTTCCAATTATACTGTGTCTTACTGGTCTGTGCCATTCCTGATTTCTTTCATGATCCTTCTCTTCAGTGGACATTTCCTGGAATGTTTCAGGAAATATCCTGTCTTATTTAAGAAGGTTGTCTCTGGGTAGGAGGCAGGGATAGCCTTCCCCTTGGCAACTAACTAACTTCCAAGCCCACAAATTCAACCTCGTGATGAGCACATGTTGAAGTGGGGCTCTGTGTTCAGGGCAATCCTCTGATAATGGCCCAATTCATCAGGAAGCAGCATGAGCACCAACTCCAGGCTGCACTGTCAGGATCACTGTTCTCTTTTTGTCCTTGCTCTCTCCTGTCTTTCCTGCTGTTGGTCTGGTGTATGATTGCAGCGGGTTGACCATGGCCAGCTGCCAGATGCCTATCCAGCCATTGTCTTGCTCCCCCTCCTCAATAGGAGGAAATAAGATGAGGAAAACTCATGGGTCAAGATAA